>MU186817.1:60494-83769 GCA_016904865.1 Pissodes strobi
AGTTATCCAAGTACTGATGTAATCACTATTTGTATGCAATCTGAAAGATTTTTGAGGATACAACAAACCGTTCATAAGTTTAAAATTGAAAAGGAAGTTGTGTCATTAAAAGTTCTGAAATATTTTGTTCAAAGAAATATATTTTCGAATATGTTGTTACACGATGTTAATCCAATTGAAAGCCATAGGGTTTTTTTAATTAAGTCAGTGTGTAATTGCTATCTTACTACTCGTATTAACTATATTTGTAAGGCTGCTGTAAATGAAGAAAAAGTCAGAAACATGTATACAAAATTAATCTTATTTAAGGGCCAATAATGGTTATATTATATCTAGCTAAAAAGCTAGAACAAAATTGATGTGTTTACTGCATATGACACGAACAGATCTGTTTATTTCACGTTGACTGCAATAAACGCTCTTTATTCACACCTTGCATAAAATATGTTTTCTACAATCGAGAATTTAATAAAAATTATCTAATTATGTAGTGTGAAACTGATGTTCATTTAACACTTTATAAGGTACCGAAAACCGGAAACCCATCAACTACTTGGCTTAGTATTTTTTCACTTGTATTTCATTGCTTTCTGAATTTCATTTTAATTTTTTCGAAAAATTTGCACTTTTATAATATTAAGAGTTGAAAACTTTTTGGAACAAAAGTAATATATGGAAATATTTAGTACGCCATAATACACGATAAATAACTTTCACGTAATAAGGAGGCATTGAAAACTTTAAAATTATCATATCCGTCATATACCTAATTTAATTTCTATTTGGATAAAATGCAGAGTTAATAAATTAAATAAATTCTGTACCTGAGGTATCTAATATTTTGTCAAAAAGTACATATTATACATTTTTCAATTTAAACGGAGAAGAATCCGTGTTTATAGCTCATACTTGCAATGTAGTTTCTATAATATACCTACCTAAGTATTGAAATACCTAAAATATTTGTTTTTCTACGAGCGTGCGCAAAGTAGCTACTTTGCGCACGCTACTCAGTGCGCAAAGTAGTACTTTCCCGCACGTTATGCGGGAAAGTGTGCGGGAAAGTAAAATTCTCTAAAATCACCAGAGACAAGAAAATGTTCATATATTTTTAGAAACTTTATGCTTTTGGACTTTTTATGCAATATAAGAAACCGTTTTAAGTCATAATTATGCTCTTGTCCTTAAAAGTTTCCGTAATTCGCGATATTGTAACTTACACCAAAAACCATATATTTTGAAATCCTCGGTATAGTAGTAAAAAATTATGTCAAGCAACAATACTTATAATTGTCAGATTGACAGATTTTAAACAAATCTAGGTGTAAAACGAAGTATCTCAAAAAACATAATCCTCAGCTTCGCTAGAAAGCGTTAAGAAAATGGATAGTTCTAATGACCCCAAGATTTACCAGAATGTATCCTGGAACGTGGAAGAAAAATGTGATTGATCGAATTATTTATGCAACATAAAAAACCGTTTTAACTCTTGATCATTCCCTTTTCTCTCAAAGCTTCTGTAATTCGCGATATTACAACTTAAATCAAAAAACCATATTTTTAAGTCATGTAAAGCAACAGTAGGTATAACTGACAGATACTTTTTCTTTTATTTAAATACGGGTCATTATTATTCTGTGCTTGTTTGGACCGCGCCCGTAGAAAAAATATTGTTCCTAACACTTGCGCAAAGTGACTTCTCCGCACTCGACTGATTGACCGAACTCCGCTTGGCGTCGTTCGGTCAACATCAGTCGCGTGCGGAAAAGTATCACTTTGCGCACTTGTGAGGAAAATAACTATTTTCTTATTGTAATGTGTATAACAAACCTTATTGTTATTTTTAAGTTTATTTAGTGATAACTAATTCAATCGGCCATTTCGAAAAAGAGCTAAGTCCATATTTGGGCTAAAATGAGATTTCGTCGCCCCATAATGGTTTTTGCATTAAAATTTATCCGTCCACGCGAAAAAGAGAGTATTTGTAGTAGTATATTTTAATGCAAAAATCATCATGAGGTAGCGAAATTTCATTTTAGCCCAAATATGGACTTAGCTTGCAGCTAGCAATTATATTTTGTGTTAAAAAATAAACAATTTATATAATTTTGTTGCTTATTTTTAAGACCTGAATAATATTGTCCAAATACACATGAAAAAAATGTGGTTGTAAAGCACGATTGTAAAGTTCATTGGGAAATTAATTTCCCCCCACAAATTTTTAATTTTTTTAAGTTCCACAATAGATAAAGTAAACCGAAAAATCATAATTCTTAAATTTTATTCGCTTGGACCCAAATTGCCTTTTGCTCTATAAAGGTTTTAAACATTTTGTATTTATTAGTTTTCGCCCTTTTAAACTTGTGCACGCCACTGACAAACCGGAAACCGTCGGCGGCCATATATAAGCCTCTGCCAGGTCCCATAAAAATAACGTTATGCTCCTTCCTGTCAATTTCATATTCAAAGAGCATACAGCATAACTCTTGTCTTCATTTGGGTCACCTGAGCTTCTGAGGTTGAGAACCGGGAGCATGGCATGCAGTGAGTAGCATCGCAGAAATCACAGTTGATTTTATACTTGACTTCTTTATCAGTAAGATCATTTTTGCAAGAAGAACAAGACATAGTGGACAACTGACACCACTAGATGAAATGGATTTTATATTCAGTGAATTTAACGATATTCAACAGCACTTCCAGTTGAAACACACTATATGTTGATGCTGTTTATATTTTATCAGTCATAAATTTCTTCACTCATGGAATTTGTGGATTGTTTCAGACAACTTAGGCATAAAAACGCGGAAAACACAACACACTCGAACGTAAAAACCTTGCAGACAAGTAGTATAATCTAACAGCAAACAACTATGCAAGTTTTCACTTAATAATTCTAAGTTTGGAAGTAAAAAAAAAACAGTTAAAAGCAGAGCGATTCGCACACGTACACACGATTCACGGTGTGTTAGATTGAGATAATTGCCTTAGAATAGTTTTTAATTTCTTTTACTGTGTAACTTTGTTTTGTTTCTTTTTTTATTTATGTATATTTGTGCAATTTTACTCTAAAAATTTTACTTGAGTCTTACTTTTTGGTTACTAGAAACAGTCTTTAATTTCCCGTATCTAAGGGCTGAGTAAATTTAATTCTGAGGGAGTAACAAGTTGATGCGACTCGTTTGCCCAGATTCATCACATGCTTCGTCCAATCCAGGTTCTGATCAATATAGATTGGGTTAGTCAGATTGTCTATTGTAGGTAATAACTCCAAACCCCAACTTAATAATGACAATTAGAATTTAATAACAACAGGTCTAGTGAAAAAAATTCCCAAAATACCAGTTTTTTCGAGTTTTATTTTTTTTACTTATCTTTTAGGTACGGCAAGAGATGCGGTTTTCACTGACGTATTAGGTTCCCTTTTGGCTATCTTTCGTTTTAAAAAATTGTTATGGTTGCATTTAATTTTTTTGGTACAATCTGATTTTGGTGGTTGTTGGAAAACGCCCTTTAGCTGCGAAGTAAGCGATCGCAATCACCCCATTCAAGGCACGGTAGATAGCCTGGAAAAAGCCCTTTTCAACAACTCCAAGTTAATTAAGATCCTTCCAGGAGCCACTTTGAAGTTATTAACAATTATTTCCAAAAATGTTTGAACACCCTCCACCATTTTCCTTTAAGAGTTAGATGGCAATGCAATCTAGCTATCTATCTTTAATTTAAAATAGCGATTACGTCCCCTGTCGACCACTTTGGAAACTTAGGAATAATTTCCAACATTTTCTTTTAGCCATTTTAGTTATATATTTTTTTTTCGTAACCGTAAGTGTTTACGAAATATAGCCGACTGCTGTTCTTAGCTGGCCACCCGTTCCATGTTTATGATATTCTAGGTTACTCGAATGAATCCTCAAGTATTCGTGAAGAATTAAAATCATATAAAATTTTGAAATAACCTAGTACAGTCCACTAACATCAAGGAAAAAATCGAAAAGATCATATAATACATAATATACAATACAATTTAGATTAAATTATCTTTTAAACATTCTAAGACTAAGAGAATGTTTTATGCGAATTATTAACATTAGAGTTACTTACGAATCCGGTTCGGTTTTAATATTACTGTTTTCATTACTAACTGTAGGTTGTTCATTTAAACCATTGTCAGCTTCATTTGAAGATCCCCTAGAAATAACACATCTTGTTGATGATACCAGAGTATAACAAACCAACTGTTATACTCTGATGATACACTACTTTATTATGTTTCAAAAGATCTTAAAAGTGTAATACATCAAATTAACTTGGAACTTCAGCAAGTGCAGTTATGGTTAAGTAATAACAGTTTAAAACTTAATGTTAAGAAAACAAAATGATATTGATTCTGGTAACCAGAACAACCAATCAACATCACAATAATCAAAATGGACTAAAAGTTCAAATAGGTACAGACTGCATAGAGCTAGTTAAACAAGTTAAGTACTTGGGTTTTATAAACAAATAATACATTTAAGGCAGTAAAGGAGAGACAGCTCCAAGTAGTAAATAATCAACCACATGAAATGACCTTTTTGGAAAACAATGATGTACTTACTCAATAAGATAATGATCATTTTCTTCTTTAACCCGAGATCCATTCAGTTGATCAAAGTTTGAACAATGCTCTTGTTTAATCATATTGGGCAACCTTTCCAAAAAAATTATTAACTCTGTTTTACCCATATTCTTTGTCAAATTGCTAGACATAAGATTAGAGTTTCATGAACCAGTTCCTTTTATTTCTCAAGAAAAGGTATTAAGGCCGTTTTTGTCTAATAACTCAACTATCTGTTCCAATTTCCAATAATCAATTGTTGTTGTTTCTTGTTTGCATTTTCCATGTCAACATGTCAATGTCATAGATAAATATTTTCCATGTTTAGAGATGCAAACGATACTTCAAAAGTATCGATACTTTTGCTATAGTATCGAGTATTTTTAGCATCGATACTTTTTTTTTGTTTTTTGGCCTTCACTCTAGGTATTTAGCCAGACCGAACTTTTAAATCTTTTGGAATTGCGAAATGAATCGCGTCGGAGGCTGGCTCCTATCCAATCTATTACTAGACAGGGGATTAATCAGACAGACAGCACAACACAGGTTATTGATACTTTTCTCGCTCCCGGGCATCCGAGAAGCTTTTCACAAAAGAAACTTGGGAACAAGAGGATGGTACTTAAAAGAAGGATTCTTCACATTAGCAGCTCAGAGTTTACAACTTTCAATTGTTATCGCTTAAATACTTTACTACAATTTTAATGGATTATACAACAAACTGAATAAAGATATTGGGGTTTAGACATTATTTTCCACCAGTATATCATATAATATTATACCAAATATTTTTACACTCAAATAGAAGATGCTGTAAGTTACCCAAACTCCCCACACTCACAATCCGGGATATTCCTGATACCCAGTCTGTGCAGATGTTGAAGGTTTAAGCAGTGGTTGGTACGTAGTTTAATTATTGTAGTTACATGACGTCTACTTATAAACTCCGACTCAAACAACCATGGTCTTCTAGGAAAACCGTCAACTAGAGATGAATATCTCTGTCCTTTACTACTCAATGTCTCCCACCAGAATATAGGATATAGTCATTTTTGTCCAGCAATATTGATCTTTTAGAAAGCTAATTCAGAGCAAAGCTATTTACTGAACTCTTACTTGCAAATAACTTTCATCAGATCATATTTCTGCCAACTCGTATTACTAGTCACTCAGAAACACTGATTGATAATATTTTTATTAATTTCATGGAAATGGGTGCTGCTCATGCAGAGATTGTTCACACATCTCTGTCTGATCATGAGAGGCAAAGGATCAGCATGGAAGTCAACAACAGCGAGCCCAAAAAGGTGGGAAGACAGAATAAAAGGATTTTTTCAGGTGTAAAGCTTAACCAACTTAGGGCAGAACTATCTGAGGCAAGTTTTGACCATATTTTTAGTTACACAGATGCAAACAAATCATATAATGAATTTATCAACATCTACACTTGACTTATGGAGGTTGTATTTCCAAAAAAACCTTTAAGCCAATTAAAAAAAAGTCGCACTTGGATAACACAGGGAATCAAAAAATCTTCAAATACTAAGAGAGTCTTATATGAGGAAATGAGAAAAGGTAAAGTACCACCTCAGCAGTACAAGATGTGTGCGAACATATTTAAAATATTGTACAAAAGACAAAGAAAATGCACAAGCAAAAGATAATAGAAGAAAATGCAAACAGAGGTAAGACAGTCTGGAATATGGTAGGAAGTTTGACTAACAAAAAGCAAAAAAATTAGGGCAATATCCTCCAACAACTGGGAGACAAAAACAGAACGGAATTGGAAATATTAAATGGCATAAACGAGACATTTTTAAATATATGCCCAGATCTCAATTCAAACCAAGAAATGGCACTTTGCAAAGTAGAGACAATCAACAAGTCAATTTTCCTAAAGCAGACAAACATACAGGAAATGCATAAAACCATTCGTCTAAAAAACAAAAAATCGGTAGGACACGATGAAGTACCCATTGTATTGCTTAAAAACACAGCATAAATTATAGCCCCAATACTTACATACATAGTAAACCTCTCCCTCTCGAGTGGTATATTCCCAGAAGCATTAAAAGTTGCACAGGTCAAACCAATCTACAAAAAAGGTGAAAAGGGAGATGTGAGCAACTACAGATCAATAGCTTTATTAAGCAACATTAGCAAGATCTTTGAAAACATAATAAACAGCTGGATGGCGGAGTTTTTTGATAGGGAGAGCGTCCTTTCAAACTACCAAAATGGATTTCGGTCAAAAAAATCAACAACTCGAGCAATGATAAACTCTGGATGAAGTACAAAAAATGTTAAATAACAAAACTCAACCTCTTGCTATGCTCCTTGATCTATCAAAAGCTTTTGAAAGTGTCGGGCACAAACTGTTGCTGGCCAAGCTTGAGAGATCTGGTATCAGAGGAGTTGCCCTCAAACTTCTTGACAGCTATATTCAAAACAGGAAGCAATGTGTAATAGAGAGAGAGAGATGAGAATGGTAATGATCAGAAATCGGACCTAAGAACGGTAAAAAAGGGGTACCACAGGGGTCAATACTCGGACCGCTGCTCTATTTATTATATACAAATGAACTGCCAAAAGTAACAAAGTGGCATACTGTACAGTTTGCAGATGACACAACTATTATCGTCAATACAAATAAAAATGAGGATGCAACAGAGGAAGTTTATAATGCAATGCAAACTCTGGATGAGTGGTTTGTAGCCAACAATCTAACACTAAATGTTAACAAGATCCAAATACTGGAATTTGGCTTGCAACAAGTAGAAACAGGAAACACATTTGAGAGAGATGGAAAGCTGATTACTGCTGCCAAGTCAGCCTCCTTTCTGGGTGTGCATCTAGACTACAGATTGGACTGGAGGGACCATATAGATGATCTAGCAAAAACTACTGCCCGATATACCTATTTACTAAAGGTGATAGCAGCCAACATTTCAGCACAGTCAGCTATAGAGGTTTATCATGCATATGTACATTCAATGGCATAAGGTATGGCATAATTTTTATGGGGAGGTAGTAGTGACATCAATAGGATATCAGTCCTTCAAAAGAAATGTATAAGAAGCATTTTCAACATGAAACAAACTGAGAGCTGCAGGGAGCTATTCAGGGAGCTGGGCATCCTCACTATGACTGGTGCCTATATTTATGAATCTGCTACATTTATCAAAACAAATCCTGATCTTTTTACGGATTTAACTAGGAATCAAAACAAACTTCTCCTATTTGCAGAAAAATGTCCATTTCTCAATAGTAAACATATTCAATAAGTTGCCCCTTACATTAAGATACAAACGCTTATTAACATTTAAAAGCAAACTAAAACAGTTGCTTATTGCTAAGGCCTACTATTCAATCGAGGAATACTTCAGTGATGGGCTCTTGTGTGTGGGATAATGATCTCTGTGTATATATTTAATATTTGTATTTATATCTATCTTTTATATAATTTTAATTTAATTATGTAAAAGTACTAGTGGGCTGTAAATGCAACACTGTTTTACTATTATTTCATTGTGCAATGTACTGCTCTTATTTGATTGTCAAATCGTACATAATAAGTTTATTAGGTACTCTTTTATTTTTGTGTGAATTGATATCTCGGAAAATAACCCCTGTTTTCTGGTTTCCATTCAATCCTGCTTTTTATAATTGATTCTAATGTTTTGTTCATACAGGAATTTAGCGCTATAGCTCTATAGCTATTTGGAACTTCGGGATCTTTATCTTTTTTGATAATTAGATATATCAGTGTTTTTTCCATTGATAAGGGATTTTTCCACCATATAAGCACAGATTAAACTGCTTTAATATTTCCTCCTTACCCACTATGGCGAGGTTTTTTTTTTATCATGGAATAATAGGCCAGCCGCTGAATTTTTTTCCCTTGTATAACAAAGTTTAGTTCTGTAAGTGTATTGGGCTTTTCTCTATTTGCTGGGGGTCCATATAGGTTAAGTTATTCAATATCCCCATTGCAGTGTTTTCATTAGGTAGTTTATTTTTATTGTGATTTGTCACCTTAGAAAATCGTTTAACTGTTTTCCACATTTTTTCTAAAGGGGTGTTACGATTCAGTTTAGCACAGAAATCGTGGAAACTACTTTTTTGTTATTAAAATTTTTTTTGACTTTGGCTATGGTCCTCTTTGATTCGAGGAAATTATCTAATGTAGTTTACCTTTAAATATTTTTTGACTCTTTTCTTAATTCAAGTATATTTGTGCACTCATCATCCCACCAAGGGGTAACTTGTTTGTTTTTCCTCCCTAAGTTTGGTAATTTTGTTGGTATAGTTAAGTCAACTGTTTTGTGGATAATATCCTCAAATTGGTCATAATTCTGCGGTCTATCCTCTAACATGGAAATTAATATCTTGTCGTGGTATGCTAACCAGTCTGCTTTATTTAAGTATCTTCTATTTCTAAATATGCATTCCGTCTCAGCCTCTGGTGAATCTATTTGAATTAATATCGGGAAGTGATCACTGTTCCCCTGGTCAGCCACTATCTTCCAATTACATTTTATTGCTAGCCTTGGAGATGCCAATGAGATGTGTGGTACCGATTTATTTTGATTTGGAGTGGTTAATCTAGTTTCCGATCCATCATTTAATATAGCTAGATTTAGTTCTAATATTATTAATCATTGTCCCATTATGGTTTGATATACTACTTCCCCATACTGGATATTGACCATTAAGATCCCCCAGTATGATTTTTGGGTGGCTAAATATTGTGACAAAATCTTTTAAATCATCACAATCTATTCTACTATTGGGAGGTATATAAATGTTAATTATTGTTAAGTTTATTTTTGGGAATTTAATTGCTGGAACTTGTACATTGGGTGATAGTGTATACTGAGATAAATCTAAAGTAGTAAAATCAATATTATTTTTGATTAGCAGAGCTATGCCGCCCCTTCCATCATTTCGATCCTCACGTATTGTATGGTAATTGGGGATATAAAACTTAAAGGGGGTTGTTTTAGCCATGTTTCGTTCAGGGCTATTATGTCGAAGTTAAATTCTTTAATTAGTATTTTTAGGTTAGTAAGATTGGAACATACGCTTCATATGTTCCATTGTAAGATGTTCAGTTGTTTACCAGTCATCTTCCTCCCTTGGTTTGGGAGACCATGACTCTCTATTTTCGATGTCACGTATATAGTTTTGTAATAACATTTTATCTGTTATAGACACATTTTTTATTTTCTTGAAAAGCATATCTTCGATATTTTCCTTTTCAACCTGCACACTCCAGTATAGGGTTGCCAACTGCAAGATTTCTTAAATCGGGATGTTACATATAAAAATCTTGAAAACGGTATCCGAATAGATACCGAATCGACGAAACTAGGTACACATTTCATTAGGGTCACTAAACTTGCACTTGTGCAGTTTACATCCTTGAGCCGGGGCCGAAGTGGCTCTATAACAATCCAAACAAAATTCAATCATTTGTGGAGCCAAAGGCAATCAATTCCAGGGTAAGAATGAATCCTCCACAACAATATAGAACATATTTATATTCCTAATAAAATCGGGACCTAAAGTAAAGAGTTGAAAGTTTGCTGTGCACAACATCAGTTTTGAATCCCGGGAGGATTTTTTAATGAGAATATTGAATATAGCCAGGAATAAATTTTATTCGAATTTAAGAGAAAAACATTTTTAGGCACAATAGGGCATAGTAAAGAAAATAAAATAACCGAATATAGAATATAATATCCTACCTAGTATGTACCTACATATGTAACATAAAAACATAACAATCATATCATTGAGAAACAACTAAAAGGCTATTTCTTGTAAATTCTAATTCTGTGTAGATAACATATTACAAAGGAAATTTATTCCTATGCAATGTAAAAAATATCATTTTGTTTGTAATAACTAAAAACTAACAACTAAAAAATATATTCTATTGCGTTATTTTAAAGGAGTATTTTTTTGGCTTTTTGCCGAAGTCAGCTTTGATTTATGGCTAAGCGCGTGTTTGTAAAATTCTCTGTGTAAAATTAACATTTATTTGTAACTCACTTTTAATATACCTCAAGTTTACTTTTATATAAGGAGTGAATATAAAACGGGTGTATATTGTATATGTTTGTCGTTTTTGCGGGCCAATCTGATTCCCGATTGAAAATCGGGACATTTGGCGTCCCGCCATAGGTCTTGGCGGGACGTAATAAAATGGCCCCAAAAATCGGGACGTCCCGCGAAAATCGGGACGGTTGGCAACCCTACTCCAGTAGTGTTCCGACTCCATCCGATCCCCGTCAGAGGATTGAGAGATCACTGTTATTGGTGATTTATTATTTTCAAGCAAATGTCCCGAAACATTTACTCTTGTGGATTGCGGAAAGAGGCATTGTTTAATGCTGTTTTTATTAAATCCAAGGACTGGGGGAGACAAAGTTTTTTTTTTTACTTCCTGTGGAAACTTTCCACTATAAGATTGAGCCAATTGCAATGTTCGAGTTCCGGACATTCTGGACACAAGAGGACGCCGGACGTTCGGGTTTGATGAATATGAGCTTCGTCTCGACTCGTCTTTTTCCGTCACTTCCGGCGTTAGTTCCCTCGACACTAGCGCTCCATGCGCAACTTAGTTGCGCATCAAACAGTGCCAAATCACCCATATGATTCGGAGCCTCTCCTTATATTATTTCCCCGATGGATGGCGCTATTTTTTATGGTGGCCCTCATTCACGTGCTATAAGGTGGCCACTGTAACTTGCCTCTAGCGATCCGCGCTTATAAACCGTTAGGATGAGTCCTGCGCACACGTCATTCGAAAATGCAAATATTACATGTCTTCATGGTCTAATGGATTGCTTTCAACAGGTTTAGTGGTTAGATCCTGTGCTATTTGATTATTGTTGTGAAAACTGCAAAAATGTAGTTTTCGTAAATAAATAATAAATAAATACATTTTAAGAATTACGTACTAGGCCCTAATAAATAGCAGCTAGGAATTAAAAATTAGGTAGTTGGATAATCCCGGCTTATATTTGAAACGCAGTTTTCCAGGGTTCGTACACGACTAACAATAACACAATCATACTTGCCCGTAAAATCCCTATTTAGATGGCTCATTTTTTTACATGTTACATATGCATGCAACATGATTGTTTACTATAAATCACATTGTTTCACAAAAATCACAAGAAAAACACCAAAGTAGTAACTAAGCACTCGATAGCCCACTAGACTAGCAACGTAGCGACGTCGCAAGTCGCGATCGAGTCGATAAATGCTAACCATTCATAAAAAATGAAAATCCCTAGTTATTAACGTAAAAATTCAATGTCGCCTGAGTGCTCTAATAGAAACAATAAAAAAACTAATAGAATATTCAGAACGTATAAAAGATTTATTAATAAACAATTTTATTGGGAAGGTAACAACATAAATATACTTAATAATAATAATAGAACGTATCGCTTTAAATATATCGATACAAAAATATCGAGTATCGATACTCTGTCAGGTTGCCCACGTCTACCTACACGAAATTTGCAACCTTCGAACCTGCGCACAGAAGCCACTGAAGTTCATTTGATATTTGTTATTTGTTTACTTCAGTGACAGAAGCAGACGCGAATATGTCAAAATTGTCAATTGCCCCTTGTCAAAGCATCTATATAAACATAAACATATGTTATTTGACAAAAACGGCTTTGCTTTAAATGCCTTTTCAGCCATTTCGCCTTTTCTTGACAAATAAAAGGAACTGGGATCGTCAGACAATTCTAATATTATGTCTAGCAATTTGACAAACAATATGGATAAAACAGAGTCAATTAATTTTTCTGAAAAGTTGCCCCATACGATTAAAGAAGAGAATTGCTCAATGTTTGATCAACTGAATGCACCATGGATTAATGAAGAGAACGATCATTATCTTATTGAGTAAGTCATTGACGATTTTACGTCAATGGAGTAAGTACATAGTTGTTTTCCAAAAAGGTCATTTCATGTGGGTGATTATGATATTTGTTTATTTATTCTATCTCAGATCATCCATAATATGACATACAGTTTTTCAGTAAAGTAATTAAAACTTGTAGTATACAAGCAGTGCTGTGAATATCTATCTGTATGAGCAGCAGGGTTGGCTAAAATCCCAATGAATTCTAAGAGTCAAAGGCCATCTAACTAACCAATCTACCTATGCTGTACAAAACAGAGTATAACATGGTTTGTTATACTCTGTACAAAATAACAAATTTTCAGTCACAGGTATGGATGATATGGTTTACTCCATGCAAATTTTTCTTATTAGGATCACTTCCAGATTCTTGGAAAAAACGTAATATCATATTTTTTCCAGTTTCGTAAAGTTGACAAAGGTCCAACTTTAGTTGAAATTTATTATAAAACAGTAGTATTGACTTCTTCTGGTTGTAAAACTTCATCATTAAAAATAAGATTAAATTGGCATTTAGAACATCATAATTACTTTAGTAATGAACAATTTGGCTTTTGTAAGGGTAAGGGGGATTATGACTGTGCGGCATTCTTAACCTCATTCATATATAATGCATTCTTGAACACAAAAATTGGAACTGGATATCATTCTATATAGCAGGGCATCGTAGGGAAATGTTGATATCTATAATCTTTGTAATAAAATTAATTCCTTGAAAATCCCTATTGAATTAAACAACCTTGTACATAAAATCCTAAGAAACAGATCGATTTATACCAGGAAGGATGATTGTTCTTTTTTGAGCTCATCCTCAGCTGCTAAAGGTTCATCTTTAAGTACAATTATTTTTAATATCTATCTAAACTTTTAAAGTTGAACATTGGAGAAGTTAAAATATGGTTGACCGAGCGTGATTAATAGGATCCAAGGATTGGTCCTTTTTGGTGTGCTTAATTGAGGAGGAAACAGTTAGTATAAAAATAGCTTTTGTAGATTGCAAGTTTAGTTTTAATCATTTACTGATGACATCGTTAGCGAAACGCGCGTTGAGTAGAAAAACCTGTTATGATATTGTGGCTGAAACTATGTCGTAATCGGAGAATAAAGAATTCAAATTCAAAATATGCCTTATTGTCTAAGACTTAAAATAATCTCATTGACAAAGCTACTGAACACCAAACAAAACCACAAGAAAATCATTTTGCCAGAATATATGACTGATTTCTTGATTAGTTCAGTGGACGGTATAGTAAGTTTTGCAGTGAAATTATTAAAACGAGTTGCATACCTACACTGTTGTTCAATTTCCTATTGAAACTTTTCACGGACAAGTGATACTCTTTCCAGAATAGACAATGAAGCCAAAGTAAGTACCTATCTTTAAGGAGAGGAACAGTGGTATGCATGACTCTCTGAGCTTCGCCATACAGACAAATCTTATTGCTCGTTTCTGCAAGACAAAAAACGATCGAAAAAGACAATCCACAGAACATCCTCAAAAACATATGCCATAGCGGAAGCGTGCTTCAATTAGCACATAGTACACGTTGTTTGCAACTTCGGTATCCAATTCGCGAGAGATGACCCTAATCGCATAGAAGTTCTGTGCAAGCATTTCAGCTATGTCAAGATGGCGCCGAGTGCAGGTGTGTTGTGCGGTTCGTGCTATAAAAACGTCCCAAAATCCGATTATAGAGTGCCCTGTGCGGTGTGCAAGCAATATTTTCATAGTAAATGCACAGAAATTAGTGAAAGTAATATCAGAATAATGCAGGCTCAGAAAATACCATGGATTTGCATTCCTTGTAAAAAATCACAAAAGGAAATTGAGGTTAGAAACCCAACAACTCCCGCCAAAACGAGCGACATAAATGTAGGCGCAAACGTCGGCACCAACAACAACATGGGCAACAGTGGGTCAGATGAACCAATTGCAGCATTGAAGTTGTTGATACTGGACCTAAAAAGTGAACTGAATGAAGTTAGGAAATCTGTCGATTTTATGTCAAATAAATTCGACGAAGAAACTCAAAAAAAACAAAGTTATTCTAGAAATGCTCGATGAATGCAAGAAAGAAAATAGGGTATTGCGGACAGAAATCACACAAATGAAGGCCATACTGAACGAATACGAATACGAAAAAAAGAAAAAAAATCTGGTAATAAATGGTTTAAACGTAAACAAGAAAGAAAACAGCGATATGTTAAAAGAAAAAGCCATTAAAGTTCTAAGATATATTGATCATTCTCTCACGGGAGATTGTATCTCAACAGTTAAACATGTTGAAAGACAGGATAATTCATCAATGCTTATCATCACTATGCAAAATGAAACACTTAAACAGCAGATTTTACAGAAGAAAAGAGAAAAAAGAATTTTTACCGTAAGCGACTGCAAGGTGGGTGATGGAAACTCCAAAATCTTTTTGAATGAAGAATTGACTCGGCAAACATACCAACTTTATAAAGAAGCCAGAAAACTAAAGACCAATGGATATAGGTTTGTGTGGCATAAAAATGGTTGCATATTCGCAAGAAAAACTGATAAAGACCCTCATATTCGAATACGTAATGAAAATCAAATTGAAAGTCTTATGCAACAGTAGTAATGTAAATTATAAATCATTTAAAGTTCCTAAAAGTATGTACAGGTATAAAAATGGCTGTTAATTCTATTCTAGATAACTATTGGTCCTGTGATTCAGAGTATTGTGATAATTTTGAACATTGTAAAGATCTAGTTGATCCACAAAAGAATTGTATTATTTTGCATGTTAATATTCGTAGTATATGTAAAAATTTTAATGACTTTTTAGCTTCCTTAGATAGCTATAATGTAGAACCAGATGTAATTGTGCTCTCTGAGACTGGTAAGTTGCACAATATTAATGACTTTAGCATAAAACAGTATAAACATTTTTTTAATGAAAGTAAAATTAATAAATGTGATGGCACTTTAATCTATGTGAAAAATGATATTCTCTGTACTAATGATATAGTCTGTGTCAATGGTAGTAGATTTTTGAGGGTAACAGTGTCAAAGGGCAACGTTTCTATTGGGGTCGTTGGGCACTATAGATCTCCCTCCACAGATCCAGACAGATATGTCGAGGATCTAGAAACTCTGTTGTCACAGAATGACTCGCAAAGATGTACAGTCGAGGTTTTTTGTGGAGATATTAACATTAATTTGCTCGACACAACATCTAAAACTGTAAATAACTACATAAATTGCCTGAATGCTTACGGGTACATGCAAAAAATAAATAAACCAACTAGAGTTGAAAATACCTCAAAAACATGCATTGACCACTTTTTTATGCGTGGAAAACAAAACTGTAAATCGGCTATTATTAATAGTGGTCTGACAGACCACTTTCCTATTTTACTTGCAGTCAATTTAAACGATCACACTGAAAATAATAAAAATAAATATATAAATAAAACCGACTATAACATTTTAAAAACACTTTTAGAAGGGCAGAGCTGGGGAGAGATGTATAGTGCTGGAGACCCTGATGACATTGCAAATAAATTTGTTGGTATATTGCAGGACTGTATAAGTAGAGCAACTAAAACTTTTAAAATCTCAAATAAAAATTTACGAATAAAACCTTGGGTCACAAAAGGTATACTAACATCAATTCGCCAAAGGGACAAACTTAAAAAAATCTCTGCAAAAGATCCTAGTAGTATGATTGCTTTGAATAATTTTAAGCAGTATCGTAACAATTTGACTAGGATTATTGGGCAAGCTAAAAACTGGTATTATAAGAATCAGCTTGAAATGAGCACGAATGATCCTAAAAAAACATGGTCAGTAATAAGGGAAGCAACAAATGATGGCTGTGATCATATTGATATAAAAGTTATAAATGGGTCCTCAGGAAGTGACTTAACAGAACCCAGAGAAATTGCAAATGAATTTAACAATTTTTTCTGTAATGTGGGAAGAAACCTGGCGGCTAAAATTCATAGAGGGGCTCCAAATCAAGGGTTTAAAGGTCAAATAAATGATAGCTCCATTTTTCTTAGGAAGGTCACAGATCTTGATATAGCCGAAGCAATACATTCTTTAAAAAATACCAATTCCTCAGGTGAGGATGGTATTACCCCATATATATTAAAATATTTTAACACACAACTCATCTCTCCACTAAAATACTTAGTTAATTCTATATTTACTACAGGGATCTTCCCAAAAAAATTTAAAACTTCGGTTGTAATACCCCTACATAAAGCTGGAAATAAAAATGATAAAAACAATTACAGACCAATTGCCTTAACCAGTAGTATCTCAAAGGTTGTGGAAAAATGTATTAAAAAAAGATTATGTTGCTTTCTGGAAAAATTTAAAATCGTTTCTACAAGCCAGTATGGCTTTAAGGAAAAAATGTCTACTGAAAATGCTATTATGGAGGTCACCAATTTCATAATTAGTAGCTTTGAAACGAGCCTCAAGCCACTAGTAATATTCCTAGATTTGTCTAAAGCGTTCGATACTGTGGCACACCAGATTCTACTAGAGAGGTTGGAACAAATTGGAATTAGAGGAGTTGCCTTGCAGTTGTTTAAGTCTTATTTGATGGAAAGAACTCAAAGAGTCAAAATAGGTACCACCTTTAGTGATTTAGAAGAAGTGGATTTTGGTGTGCCACAGGGGACCGTGCTTGGACCAATACTGTTCTCTATTTATGTAAATGGTATTTTTGATGTCATAGATCAGGCCCGGGTTGTTAGTTTTGCGGATGATACTGCTATCCTTGTTAGGGATGAGACTTGGGACTTGACATTTGTTAAGGCTGAGAATGCTCTTGCTAAGGCAAAATCGTGGTTTGATCATAGTTTGCTTACAGTTAATATAGATAAGTCTATCTTTGTGCCCTTCTCTATCAATGTTGCGGGTTTACCCGCCCGTGACTGTTTGACTATTCATTCATCAAATTGTAATAGGAATACTCCCCACTGTGACTGCGAGTGGAGGCTGTACTCTAGAAGCAGTGCTAAATATCTAGGTATTTTTTTGACCAATTTCTTCGATGGGATACTCACTGTGAGTATGTCACGAGCAAGTTGCGTAAGCTGATATATAAATTCTACCAGCTCCGGCAGATATTGAGTCTGAAAGTTATAAAATGCATCTATCTTGCACTTGTGGAATCAGTACTGAATTATGCAGTAGTTTCGTGGGGTGCAGCCTCCAAAACCTACTTAAACTCGGTAATAATTACACAGAAATATCTTATAAAAATAATTTTATTCAAACATAAACTTTTTTCAACCGATTTGTTATTTAGGGAATCAGGATTTTTAAATATTAGACAATTATACCTAAAAAGTGTAATGAGGTACTCGCTAAAAAATGACACATTTTTGAAATATGTTTGCTACTCAATAAATACAAGATCAGTTAGTAATAAAAACCTTGAAATACCTAGGCTTAAAAATGCAATTTCTCAAAGGTACCAATGTTTTGTGGCTCCAAAAATTTGGAATATGCTGCCAACCAAGATAAAAAACAAAATAATGTCAAGCAATATTATTAACAAAAAGGTTGAGTGGATAATAAACTGGATAAAGGATCACTATACTGACATTGGCAACATGTTTCAATGGCTTTGAAATGTCAACTTACCAGTCTTTGTTTTCTTTGTTTTATTGGGTGTTGTATGACTGATTAAAATAAGAGTAAAATTATTGACCAATGTGCACACACAAGCCCGCCTGGGGCTCATTGTGCATAATTTGCATATAAATTTAACTGTTTCATTATTTGATTATCTGATGTGTTAATTATAATTTCATAATTTTATTTAAAGACAAAACATGATTTGCAAACTTCAGTTTGTCGTCAATATGAATACCAAGGAATTTGTTGACCTGGAGGTTAGTTACGGTTTGGTATCCAATAGAATATTGGTTAAATCACACTTAGAACAAACGACATTTGTTTTAATTACGTTCAATGTTAAATAGTTAGCATCGCACCACTTCTTGAGAGTGATTAAATCCTTCGCAATCATGCCCTGACGTTGCAGCGGATCCTTGTGCCGCCAGAGTTTTACCGAAAACGGTAAAAATCCCAGATATGCTCAACCAGGGCAGGTCATTGACATAAATCTGAAATAATAAAGGTTCGAGTACAGACCTCTGGGGAACACCCGCAGAGACTTTCAATTTGTTTGATTCCATATTGTTTATGCTGACATTTTGACACCTATTTGATAAGTAAGAGCCAAACCAGTCCAAAGCTCTACCCGTGAATCCATACCTTTCAAGTTTATTGAGCAGTACTTTGTGCTTCACACAGGCAAAAACCCTTGCGAGATCACAGAATACCGGTGCAGTAACATCACCCTCATTTAGTCCACGGTACAATGAATGTAAGAATGAGAATATAGCATCATTCGTGCTCATGGAATTTAAAAAACCGAATTGTGAAGCATTAAGCAATCTATGTTTCTCAAGAAAACTCAACATACGTTTCTTAACGAGTAACGAGTCTCTATGGACTTGCTAGAGTTGGCAACATTGAAATGGGACGATAGTTGGAATATAATTGAGGATTGCCCTCTTTAAAAAATAGAACTACAGTTGCTTGTTTTAAGCAAGACAGAAAAATCCCCATAGAGAAAGACCAATTTATAGCCAAGGCCATAGTATGAATAGCAATATGTGGAAGCCTGGTAAGAACCTTTAATGATATCCCATCCCATCTGGTTGTGTTCTTATTTTTAATGCCTTTAAACGTTTGGTCCAGTACATTGACGTCAGTTGGCGAAAAGAAAAAGGTGTCTCGTCTTGAAATATCAGCAAGGAATCCCAAAGCGTCTTCTCTGTCCCTCACTCTACTAGACAACTCTCCGACAATTGTACAATAAAATGAATTTAAACTGTCTGCATCAATACCGCAATCGCGATCCATTCTTTGCGCATCTCAAATCTAACAATATTCCAAGATTCCTTTTGTTTATTGTAACTTTTTTTTAACCTGTTAGAAAAATAATCATGCTTTGCCACAGCAATAAGTTTCCTATATACCTATTTGTCGGTATTTACTAAAATATTCCATAAACATATTATTATTAAAGAAAAGCTTCCGTGTTTTATGCAAGCAACGCGTATTTTGTGCCGATATCTTCAAACCCTTTGTAAACCAAGGGCTATTGCTTTTCTTTTCTTAAAGTTCTGAAGGCATTAATTATTTAAACATTTTATTTATAAGTTAAAGCAATACTTATTAGAACGTGTTTTGTAGAGATTGCAAACCGGAAGTAAATTTTTCATTGGAAAAACATCCTACAATGAAATATGAAGACGCGACTTTTGAAAGTAAAAAGGATGATTTAGATGGCAGGTAAAAAAGCATTATTAACAGTGAATTAATTTAGAATTTATTTTATAAACATAAGTTCAGAGAATTTTCTTAACTATGAATAATCTATCTGAAAAATATATTAAATAGAGTATTTAATATTTCTAGGCGATCTTCAAATGAAGCTGACAGTGGTTTAAATGGACAACCTACAATTAGTAATGAAAACACTAATATTAAAACCGAACCGGATTTGTAAGTAACTCTAATTTTAATAATTAACGTGAAACCTTCCGTCAGTCATAAAATGTTAATTTAATATAAGCTATTTCAAAATTTTATATGATTTTAAATTGTCCATGAATACTTGAGGTTTCATTCTAGTAATCTAGCATATCATAAAGATGGACAGGTGGCCAGTTAAGAAGGGCAGTCGGCTATATTTCGAAAAGTAATTGTAAAGACTTACGGTAAAAAAAATATAACTAAAATGGCTAAAAAAATTTTGGAAATTATTCTTAAGTTTCCAAAGTGAAGATATTGACCTTTATCTTTGAAATTGTTCGAACACTCCCAACCACTTTCCTTTAAGATATAGACCAAAAAGTATTTAACGAAAACGAATCGAATTTGTCTCAGCTTTAAAATAACAATGCATCTAGCGATTACGCCCCCCTAGCGGTCATTTTGGAAACTTAAAAATAATTTACAATATTTTCTCTTGGCCACTTTAGTCATCATTTTTTTACCCCAAGTCCTAAGTCTTTCCTACATTTACTTTCCGAGATATGGCCCTTCTTAACTGGTCACCCGGTACATTTATACTCTGAAAGTGAAATTATTTTATTTTATAGAAAATCCAATGAGACAAAATATAATGATGAATATTTGATTCCATCGGACTTTATAAATCATGAGGAAGTTGATATTAAAAATGAAGATGAAGAGGACATGTCAAAATCCAAGTAAGAAATTTAAGATCATAATTTAATGATTTGTATATGTATATTTTTAAACAACTTAATTTGAACAGTTTTTACTGTCAACTGTCACAAACCTTGTTTTTCTACCTTTTCGTCATGCCTTTAAATCATTTTATTGTTCCTTTATAAACTCTCTAACAACATTTAGCTATGTATATTATAGTCCATATGCTTGTCTAATGGCATTTTCTAACTAGATTTCCTTTGAATGTTGGTCGGTACAAACAAATTACTTTTTAATTTATTAAAAGGTGGGGGTGGCAATTAACTGTATAATTAACCACAATCAAAATTAGTGGACTGTATTAAAATAGGGTGGTGGGGATTTTACACATATATGTGAATTGAAACCAGGTAGGTATGTTGGCGTACTTTAATAATGCAATTTTGCATTTGCAATTGATGTAAAAAATATATAGAATATAGTAGAAATACTACTATCTTGCAATCACGCATTCACTCTCATAAATCTAGAATTAAA
This sequence comes from Pissodes strobi, assembly GCA_016904865.1. Lineage (NCBI taxonomy): Eukaryota > Metazoa > Arthropoda > Insecta > Coleoptera > Curculionidae > Pissodes > Pissodes strobi. Next base: position 81,825 of record MU186817.1, read on the forward strand.
ACAAATTAATTATTACTAAGTAGCTACAAAAAAAGTCTTGATTTGGTAATTTAAAATGAAACGTTTGTCTTTAAACGTTCCAACTTCCTTTCACTCTAAAAGTACCTTAATCTCCTGTATTCTCTACTATTATCGTACCCAGGGGTAGCCTATTTAATATCACACATTGGATTCCATCAGCTAGGATTGGAATGGATTTTCTCTACTGCCAATTTGCAGACGCCATTTTACAGTGTCACTTCTTCTTTACAAGAGACGCTACGATTTTGTATTGTCTTAGAATTGCGTTAAAAAACGCCTAAAGAGGTCTTTGTCCGAGTTTGGACAAAGATAACTGAGGTACACTAGATATTCTACAAATATCTGTGCATACAAAAAGAGAAATTGGCCCAAAGGAATTTGACCTTTGGCCAGAGGGAGAACAGCACGTTTTACTGCTAGCCGAGTGAACGCTGGAGCTGAACTGATATCTGATTTTTCTTACGCTCTCGGGAGGGACAATAACGCGGGAATGTAAGCGTCGGTTTCTTTTGAGAGGGTGAAAGCATCTTCTCTCTTTCTTTGGCACACTGTTCTTTACAAAACACTGACGGAGACAAGAATATATTAAATTGAAAACGATTAAACACGATTGAATTGACGGAATGACATTTTGGATTCTAGTATATGAAGGACTCTATTATACCAACAAATCAGGTTCGGACTAAGGAGCCGTAATGAAGAACTGAAATATGCTGCTTTAAATGCACAAATTTCCGTTTACCTGGGGTGAAATAAATATATTCATAGATTAATAATTCTGGCTCATTCATACTACATTCATACAGGGTGTTATCACCAAAGTGTACGGTGAAAAATGACAAGTTGTAGAACTGTTTTCCAGGTAATATTTGAGTTCTGTATTTACCTTTGGAGAGATTATGTAAGATCCTTACGTTACATAGCTTATATTCTTATTAACTACGTACATTAATAATTATTACCTAAGATTCTCGCTATGATTATCATTATATTATATTGTATAATACTGCTTATACTAATTAATACCGATTCCCTCAGTCTTCTAATCTCCTATATATATAGAGTTGATGTAGGTTCAAGACTTGTATATATTATTATAATAACAGTGCAAGGTCGTCAAGGTTAAGTCATCCTTGCTGTCTGCGTTTGGTAGCGCGTTCGTTGAATTGAAACAATGATATTACGTGTTTTTTTTTTTTTTTTTTTATGGCAGTGGCACACACACTAAAGGTAGATCCTATGGCGCTCGACGAGCGGTGTGTGTGCGAAGATGTTGATTGACACGGTTCTTGAATATTTGTAGGTTGTAATTAGTGGGAAACAGATGTCCTGGAAGTGAGTTCCACAGTGATGCAGTGCGCCAGACAAAGGAGTTCTGGTAAAGCGATGTTCTAGGTGTTTCTAGTTGTACGACGAACTGGTGCGCTCCTGCCGTCTGTCGGGACTGCCTGACAGGAGTTGCCAGGGGCGGGATTATGTGGGCCAAATCCTGGGAACATCTGCCGTGAAAGTATCTGTAAAACAGAGACATCTCGGCCACATGTCTGCGATGTTCCAGACTATCCAGATTCCGGGTCAACTCCGGATCGCCGACGAGACGCACAGCCCTCTTCTGAATGGAATCCAGCAGCTTTAGCGTATGCTTTGGTGCGGCACCCCAGATATGTGAGCAATATTCTAAGCACGGTCTTATTTGCGCTTTGTACAGCAAGAGCAACTGCTGCGGTGTATAGAGTTTCTTGTTGCGAAATAGCGCACCAAGCTTCTGGGAGGCTGATTTTGCGATGTTAGCAACATGGTCATGCCATGACATATTGCTGTTGACCGAGACACCCAGCAGCCCGATTGACGAGGATGAAGGAATGGTCGATCCTGCCATAATGATGTCAGGGCCCGCTGTATTGGCCCTCTTAGTAAACGTTGC
>JAEQML010040009.1:0-83706 GCA_016904865.1 Pissodes strobi
AAGAGCTTAGCAAGATGTTCTGAAATTTTACCAAAATAAGTAAAACATCTGTAGGGTTTGCTAACAGTATCAGGAATATTTTTTAATATATTGAAACAAAATTTGTATCTATGGAGGAACCTAAAATAAATCTTATCCACAGTTTTAGCAGGGAACAAGTTATTATGGGCTATCTGTTTAATTATTAAAAGTTCTCTATTAAACGAGTGTCTAGACAAGGCAATATTAAAAAACCTATAAAAGAGAGAATTTAGAGCGGCGAACTTATGGGAAATGGGAGAATTAGAGTGAAATTGAATAATATTGTCTGTTGCTGAAGGTTTCCTGAAAATTTCAAATGTTATTTTACCATCAGTTCTGTTTAAAAGTAAATCCAAAAATGGTAGCGACCTGTTACTCTCCTCTTCTAAAGTGAATTCGATTTTATTATGGAGCGAGTTTACAAAATCAAGGAATTCTCTTAGAGTCTCGTCCCCACCATTCCAGAGAATACATATGTCGTCCACGTACCGTTGATAAAACACAATAAAATCCTTAAAGCGGCTGTTCATAAATTTATGTTCTAGGTTATCCATAAACACCTCACTCAAGAAAGGGGACAGACAAGAACCCATAGCCAAACCGACTTTCTGTCTGAAAAATTTGTTATTAAATTGGAAAAAGTTCTGATCTAAAACCAAAGAGAGTAATATTAAAATTTGTTCTAAGATGAAGGGAGGAAGTTTATTCTTTAAAATATTTTTAACCAGCACTAGACAATCACTCGGAGGGATACTTGGAAACAAATTTTTAACGTCAAGAGATATTAATTTTGATGAATCTGGGACCGGAATATCAACAATACTCTTAGCAAAATCGACATAGTTTCTAACCGAATAATTGGCTTTGAAATTCGATGTTGCTCTCAAAATATTATTGAGCCAAGATGATAATTTGTAACATGGTGATCCCACAAATGGTGATCCCAACATGAACCTTTATCTGCCCTAGTTAAAATTAGGTCATTCGTTTTTATTTTATTTTTGATTGAACTAAGATCATTGACAACACTCCTATCTGTTACTTTGGTTCTGAGGATATTGTTATTATTTAATAAAGATATAGTTTGAGCTCTAAGAATGTTTTTATTAGAAATGTCCGTTGACTGTAAAATGCTTTCAGCCTCCACTGCCAAAGTCTCCTTAACTCTATTATCTATTTTTTGGTGAAAATTATGCTTTAAATTATTATTCAAAACACTCACTTCCCCTTCAGAAAAATAAACGTTTGATAGGTTTAAAAATCTACTATGAAAAACATGAGGATTAGAATTTGGTGAGCTATGTTCGTGGGAATTAAAATTAGAGTTACAACGTACTTTTAATTTTAAATTATTAATTTTCTTTTTGAGATTATTAAACGAATTTTTTGCAAAAATATCAACATTGTCTCTCAATTGTCTGTCTAAAATGTCAAATTCTACGAAACTTAACATAAAACCTAATCTAAAATAAAAATATTTTAAGTCTTACATTTATAGTGTTCAGTTGGTTGTAATGTCTTTTTACCTCTTCTTTTAACCAGGTTCTTCTTGCCAAGTTCAACGCGAACTTTGCTGATGATGTTGTGGCTTTGCATCTAATATTCACGAAGTTGGGTGTCAGTGAAAAACGCAGACATTGTTGGATAAACCAGATTTTCAACAAATAGTTCTTTCTTGAAATAAGGTTTTTCTTGTAGAGACGGACGATGGTAGCTTGATCAGCGTCGTTTAAATCGAAAAAATCATCCATTATTGCCCAAAGATACAGAACTGATGGTAAAATAACATTTGAAATTTTCAGGAAACCTTCAGCAACAGACAATATTATTCAATTTCACTCTAATTCTCCCATTTCCCATAAGTTCGCCGCTCTAAATTCTCTCTTTTATAGGCTTTTTAATATTGCCTTGTCTAGACACTCGTTTAATAGAGAACTTTTAATAATTAAACAGATAGCCCATAATAACTTGTTCCCTGCTAAAACTGTGGATAAGATTTATTTTAGGTTCCTCCATAGATACAAATTTTGTTTCAATATATTAAAAAATATTCCTGATACTGTTAGCAAACCCTACAGATGTTTTACTTATTTTGGTAAAATTTCAGAACATCTTGCTAAGCTCTTCTCGCCTTATATTTGTCCTTCCTTTAGGACGGTTAACACTTTAAAAAGTCACCTGGTTAAAGTTAAAGATCGGCTAGATCCCCTGACATCTTCTGGGGTTTATGAAATTAAGTGTCCTGATTGTCCGGCAATTTATGTTGGACAATCGGGCCGTAAAGTTGTTACTCGGTTTAACGAGCACAAGTATCAATTTAATAAACATAAAAATACAGATATTGACAGCACTAAGTCTGCGTTTGCTAATCATCTCTTAACGTCAAACCACTCGTTTCCACCTGAGGACAATGTGAGGGTTATCCACGCATGCGACAAAGGCAAAAAACTAGACCTTTTGGAAACCCTAGAAATAGGAAGAGCCTTTAAAAGCCCTGACATCGCATGTGTGAACGACCGCTTTACATTTGAAAGTCATCTCATTTTTAATAATTTAAAAGACACCTAGCGGTGCGATATATAATAATTTTTCTACATCCTGTTATAGTTTACTTTTAGATGTCGCGCACTTCAAATTTTAGTACGCTAGGTTGCGGATTCCTGTAAAATTGTTCTTTGGTATTTGTGTATATTTGAATGGCTTACTTGTAGATGTCACTCATAGTTCTAAGTTTTAAATTTTATATATTTTTTTAAATTTTATATTTGTTTGGTGTATAATCTCGGCAGTAGTCATTGTTATCGTGTCATTTGTTGTTGTTGTGAGGTGAAAGAACGCACGTTGGGTGAGCTATTTGGCTATTGTATTTTAGGTTTTTTCTAATTTAATTATATTTTATAGGTCTGATGATGCCCCTAATAGGGCGAAACATGTAACCTGGGACAAATTATAATTATTTTGATACTGTAGATTTTGAGTTTGGTTTTCCCTCTTATAATACTGATTCCATGATTGTTATTGGGGAAATTATATCTTTGTTCCATTCCCGTCTCATGTTCTTTAGTATTCTCCAACTTTCTGTGCTTTTTCTTCCACCTAGGTATGTGTTGAGTCTAGAGCATGTTCTCTCCCATTTTTCGTTCTTTTTTGCACAGATCATTCTTCGTACCCTTGCTTGTACTTGTTTATATGCAAGCTTAGGTTTTTGGAGCTTAACATGGTGTTGTATAGTTTTCGTTTGTTCTCTATTTCAGATTCGATCTCCTCATCCCACCAGTATGGTTTTTGACGTTTTCCTTCCTTTTCCTGATGCCTCTCTCGCTGCTGCTTTTATGCATGATTTTATGTATTCATACTCTTCCTTTATACTATCGAAAGATGTTCTTTGTAGTTTATTGTTTAGTCTGGCTTTGTATAGTTCTTTTGTACTTTCCTGTTTCCTGTTCCAAACTATTAATATTGTATCTTATTTCCGTCACTTTCTCTTTTTCGTAATTTTCCTGTTTCTTTTCTTGTTGGTATCCTGTACTATTTCTGCCTTAAGTAGGTGATGGTCAGTACCACCTTAACTTTTACATCATTGACCTTTAGATCCTTTTTTTGTTTTGTGATTGTGATTATATAATCAATAATAGTTTTTTGGTTTCTTGTTTCCTGTCTCCATGTGAATTTATGGACGTCTCTATGCTGGAAGTATCCATTTAGAACTTTTATCTGATTTTGTTCGCATATTTGTTTTGTATTACTCTCCTTCCAGTGTCATTTATCACGTCCTCGCCAAAACTTCCTATCACATTATCTTTATCCTTTCTTCCCACTCTCCCATTAAAGTCTCCTAAAACTATTACTTTTTTAGACATACCAATTTTTCCTATTTCTTCATTTAATTGTTCGAAGAATTCGTCTTTATTAGCCATTAGGTAGTCTTCATTTACCGCGTACACTCCTATTAATAAAGCCAAATTACGCACGTAAAGTGTGCTATATAGAAGTAGCTTTGCACTAAGAATGCTGCATAGATGTTAGACACTATTACTGAAAAGGAACCAAAATAATCCAATAAATATGGTTTCCTTACCTTACTAACTAAGAAGTCTGTCTCGTCGAAGTGACGACCAAACATTTTCGGGGATTCCCCGGGAATCGGCTCTATTTTAATACATATTTCCATGCCTTTCCTCGCGTTCTCAACGGGCTTGTGATTGTTCTCTATACTGGTGACGATTCCGATATCGACGAACTGAAACAAAGATCACTACTGCTCACTCTACATCAAACAGAATAGACCAAACTTACCTCTTTACTAGGGACACAAATAGGGGTCCCCTCTTTGACGATTCCCGCTTCCACGATAACGCCGCACACGATGGGGTCTCTCGAATTGAACACAAATTGGGGCAAGACGCGCAGCCGACACGGAAAGACGGCGATATTTTTGAATTCTTCTCTTTTCTTCTGTTTCAGCTCCTCGCGATAGGCCATGAACTTGTCGAAGAGATGATAGATGATGTCTGCCTGGAAGATTTTCACGCCCATGCTGTCCGCCAGTTCTTGGGCGTCTTTTTCCACTTTAACGTCGAAGGCTAGGATCGTGGCGTATCTGCAAGAGATTGTTTGCTTATTTTTACTTTTTTAGCTGATGCAACCAAATAGAAACCAAAAATATGGCTATGTAAAGCAACAAAACGCTACTGTAAAACAAGCTTATCCAAACTAACCCCGAACATCTATGTCTAAATAAACATCCAAAAAAACAAAATCAAGTATTTCAACACAGTAGCATCGGCAAACAGAGAGCATCTGCCCTGACAACTCGACGATAAGAAATACATCTTTTGATCTGACTTCTAGCAAAACAAATCGTGTTTGTTTAGGATACATGGTCAACACCACCGTATGATATAAGTATTGACTCTCAAAGATGGAAGTAGCGATTAGGTAAGAGCTGTGCATCGATGTAATATTTCGTTGGGTCATCTTTATTCACGTTACGACGATTCGATATTCTAATATTTTCTATAAAAACGATATGTGTGCTGAACTGTTAATTTATTATTAATAAGTTCATCTTAACTCTCAACAGAATCTGATGCGGTAACGCCCTCTCATTTGATGACGTGTATATATCCTCGGAATAAACTTTAACATTTACCTTTCTTCTATTTTCTATAAATTGAAGGTCCTGTTTGCAGGAAATATTAATTTGTTCGGCCCGTAAATTCAACTCGACGCTGTATAGGCAGTGATGGTATACAAGATCGTTTAGACGTCTCGACCAAGGCTCCTTGTAGTGTATCCTAGGAATGGGCTACGGTGCATTCCTGGTATCGGCTTCAAGTGTGTCAAGACCGATGTCCGTGAGCAAAAAGCCACATGCTGCCAGAGCTGCCCCTGCTAGCTAACTGAACACATCGGATCTAGACTAGGCAAGTCGAAAAACTCACCCAAGTCACGGTGTAGCATATGTGCCAAGGACTGAGTGGCATCAGAGTTATGATGTCTCGAACGTACCTTCAGGAAACCAGGCAGCATCCTGATGTATTTTTTGCCCCTTCACAGCAATGCAGGGCTCTACTGTGGTTGACTCCTTTCCCTAGCTACTCGTGGGAACTTTATGGTAGACCAAAACCTAGAGAATTCATCCATCAGGGAGGGTCAAGACCCTGAACCAATGATAGCTGAGGATGGACAGACCAATCTCGCCCCAACAACCACAACAGGAGAGGCTGGAAATAAACCAACCAATCCTGAAACCAGTAGCCTTTTTTCTAGGGCGGAAAGAAGCCTGTTAGGTTTGACAATCACAGAGGAAGAGAGGACCGAGACCGCAGGGGAGCCGGCCGCTCTTGAAAATCCTATTCTCAGGAGGAGGCTACCGTTGTCGGCGAAAAAAACGTCTCAGATGATTCCTTCATGAGGGGGTTAGACTACCCCACAGCCTTGAAAAAGACTCTTGACGAAAAAAAAAAGGGGACAAGGAAGACCTGAACCCGGGAAGTGGACAGAGACAACTGCCCACTATTTGGGAGCAGGAAGACCGCCCCTCCACCAGCAGATCACAGGGCGGAAAACGCACACGATCTGATGGGAACACACCCGAATAGCAGGCAAAGAAGCACATGACTGGAACAGCTGCACATCCCAGGAAGCGGACTTGGGGTCCGTCTTCCGTAAGCTTGTCTACAGACGTCATTATGGCGTTTGACTGTTATCCAATGAGGCAGTCAGAGAATCAGTGTGAACTATTCCAACTCTAATACCCCGCAGTGCCGCCCCATTGGATAAGCCAGGGGTGTACCCCTGGCTTATCACAGGAACAACGGATATGATCGTATGCTCTGCCTACTTTCCTGGGGACGCTGAACCAACCTCCTCCAATTGAAGTGCGGAACTTGATCGCCTACAGTCGGAGGAAGAACACCCATCTATTAGTTGGATGTGATGCCAATGCGCACGATACAGTGTGGCAGCCCGAACACCAAAAAGAGAGGTGAGTCAATATACAATTATTTACAAGGGGAGGGGCTGGTTGTTAATAACAGGGGCTCTGAACCAACCTTTGTAACTGCCAATAGGCAAGAAGTATTAGATCTAACGATCAGTGATAATCTCTTATCCACAAGAATCTCAGATTGGAGAGTGTCATCAGAGCCCTCGTGCTCTGATCATAGACATAGTCTCTTCAATCTGAAAACAGATGAAAGACCCATCTTTGAATACAGGGACCCTAAGTGCACTGATTGGGCTGGTTTTAGTCTTACGCTTCGGGAGCAGATGCGGACCTCTATTGCAAAGATATCAAATCGTGAGGATTGAGCTGGCCTCGGAGCAACTGAGGACAGCCTTAAATACGTCTTATCATGAAAACTGTCCACTCAAGACTAAAAGGGATAATAGAGAAACCACTTGGCGGAACAACTTCCTTGACAATCAAAGGGAAGGAGGTTCGTAAACTCTTTAATAGAGCTAAAGAGACCGGCATATGGGATCAATACCGAACTGCTCTAACGAACTACAACAAAGCCACCAGAGAGGCAAAAAGAAATTCATGGGAAACCTTCTGCCAGAGCATAACAGATGCACCTGGCAGTGCTAGGATCCATAGAATCCTCTCTAGAGAACCCGTTCAGGAGTTAGGATCGCTAAAACGACCTGACGGATCCTTTCCGGAATCTGGCATAGAAACGTTAGAGCTTCTGGCTAAGGCTCATTTCTCGGCATGTCGGATTTTGCACAATGACGAGCAGGAACCTGTTTGGGACCGATCAAATCGGCCAAAAACGGGCGACTGGATTGTCCCCGAAGAACATCATTAATGCATCAACAATTAAAAGTGCTATTCTATCGATTCAGCCTTTTAAATCACCTGTTGAGGACGGAATATTTCCAGCATTGCCGCAGAACGGTCTGGAGGTATTAACACCGTTCTTAATTAGAGCTAGCCTAGCGAGTAGTTATATATCTAACAGCTGGACTAAAATCAGAGTGGTGTACATCCCAAAGACGGGACGTAGGGAATCAACACCTAACTCATGGAGACCATTAAGTCTGACTTCCTTTCTGTTGAAATGCATCGAAAAGGAACACACAAATAAGGAACTGAATCGGAAGTATGTTAAATTGCAGAGTAAGCACAACAGCCCTACAGGGGGAGATCTACAGATTCAGGACTGTTAGGGGATGCCCGCAGGGCGGGGTTCTTCGCCCCTTCTGTGGTCTCTCCTGATGGATGGTCTGTTGGCGGTCCTCTCGCTGTGGGATGTCGAGCAAGCCTAGCAACTGGCAAAGAACTATCTCAGAAGATCTGCAAGAGGTGCTAACCGTGGTCTATGACTGGTGTGAAAGGGAACTGTGAACCCACACAAAACAGTTATAGTACCGTTCACAAGGAAGAAAAGGCTGGAAGACCTAAGACCACATTCACTCAAAGGAGAAACTATCCCATTTGCGAATACAGTGAAGTATCTGGGAATTACCTTAGATAAATCACTTATCTCGAATGCGCATCTGGATAAAATTGCCGCAAAAGCGAAACTGTCACTATGGACCTGTAGACGCATTTGGGGCATACCTCCCAAACAAATGCACTGGCTCTATATTGCAGTCATAAGACCAATGATAGTATATGGAGCAGTAGCTTGATACTCTAAGAGCTTACAGCGCTCCGCGAGAATCAAATTATCTACCTTACAAAGGCAAGCGTGCCTGGCAATTAGTGCCGCCTTCTGCAATGCGCCCACGGTAGCGCTTGAGTGTCTTCCAAATCTGTCACCTCTTCAAATAGTATTGGAGAAGAAGGCTAGATGGGCGACGTATAGATTGACACAGACGGTGATGAAGAAACTGCAGGCGATCATCAAGGTGCCCAACAGGCTGAAAAATGCCAATGAGCAGGACAGTGTACTGGGTCTACCATCAGATGTTATGCCTACCAAAACTACCTATTACCATGCCTATGACGCCCTCCTACCAGAGAGGAACGAATGGGCAAAAGACTCGGAACATCTGAGAATGACGGCTCCAAGACCAATTATGGTACAGGAGCCGCTGCATGGAATAAAAATGGTAAGGTTGAGCTCAAGTGCAAACATGCAACCATTTTTCAGGCTGAAGTTAGCGCCATTGATATGACTGCACAGTGGCTCATCGATAGAAACTGGAAAAGTCAATCAAAATTTTCTCGGACAGTCAAGCAGCTTTAAAAGCTCTTGAATCTAGCCGTTGTTCATCCAAGACAGCATGGAACTGCCAGGAACTACTCACCAAACTAGGTAGAGAAAATAAACTTACACTGATTTGGATACCTGGACATACAGGATATGAAGGCAACGAAAGAGCTGCTGCTCTTGCGAAGCAGGCGGCCGCGACGGCCTTCATAGGAACAGAACCAGTACTGGGAATAGCTTATAACACAGCTAAAGAAGCCCTCTCCAGGTGGACACAAAAGAAATTTGTAGACAAATGGAGAGAGTTACCAGGCCTAACTCATTCAAAGATGGCGGTGAATCTGCCATCAGGAATGAGAACTGGACAATTTCTTCAACTTGGCGGACAGCAGGTACAGGCTGTAGTTGGCATGTACACTGGCCATTGTTGGCTAAGAAGCCACATGAACAAGATAGGGCTCTCCGAAGAAACGGAATACCGCTTGTGCTTGGAGGACGGAGAAACAATGGAACATGTTGTATGCCACTGTCCAGCAATGGAAAGAACCAGACAAACAGTCTTTGGAAATAATCAAATCACACTTGCAGATTTGAAAACTATCCACCCCAGGAAGCTGTTCGATTTCATGAAAAGGATCGAGCCTCTGGTATAGTGGAAACCACAGATGTGAGCCACAATAGACCAAGGGTCGCCATGGAAGGTCCTATTTGGGCCCACTCACGTGTACAAATACAATACACTACAATACGATCGTGTTCGGAATATGAAATGTTCGATTGTAAATCTGCAGATTTTTATTTAAATTAATTTAGTCTAATATGTACTTCTTCTCTTCTTTAAGTGCCGTCTTCGTTGCGAAAGTTGGCAATCATCAAGGCTATATGTATTCGTGATACAGCTGATCGGAATAGCTGATTTGTGGTGCAGTTGAACCAGTCTCGCAAATTTCGCAACCAAGAATGGCGTCTTCTCCCCACACTTCTCCGTCCCTATATTTTTCCTTGCATTATGAGTCGCAGTAAGTGGTATTTTTCTCCTCTCATCACATGCCCCAAATATTGCAGTTTGCGTTTTTTACTGTATGAATAATCTCTTTATCCTTTCTCATTATGACTTCCACATTCCTTATTCTATCTTCAGCATTCTGCGGTATATCCATAGCTCGAATGCCTCCAACCTTTTCATTTCTATCGCCTTAAGAGTCCATGCCTCTGCTCCATAGAACAGTACCGATAGCACCTCACCAGCCTGGCCTTTAAATCTAGGCTGAGGTCACTGCTGCAAAACACCCTTTTAATTTTCATAAATGTTTCTCTCGCCTGTCCAATTCTGGCTTTGATTTCTTCAGTGCACTCGTTGTTTTCATTTACAATGGTACCTAGATATTTATACCTCTAAACTCTTTCTATATGGCTTGGTTATTTACTATGATATGGGAGTTCTTTTGTGTTCTTTTGGATAATATCATGAACTTAGTCTTTTTTTACATTTAGCGACAGTCCGAATTCTTCGCTAGTGTTATTTACTTTGTCTAGCAGCATCTGTAAATCCTCCAGACTAGTAGCTATCAGCATAGTATCATCCGCATACCTTATATTGTTAATATGCAGTCCGTTAATTACAACACCTTTTGATTCGTCTTCTAGTGCTCTTTTCATTATTTCTTCTGAATAGAGGTTAAACAACATCGGCGATACACGCATCCTTGCCTGACACCTCTTCGGATTTTTATTTCATCCGTGTTTTTCCCTTCTAACAACTGCTTTTTGATTGAAGTAAAGATTCGTGATGATTTTGACGTTACGGGTGTCTAGATTTTTCCTTTTAAGGAGCTGGATGCGAAGTCCGTGACGTACCCTATCAAATGCTTTGCCGTAATCAATGAAGCATATATAAAGGTCCTGGTTCATGTCCATACTCCATTGCGCAAGAACGTTCAGTGCAAAGAGTGCTTCTCTTGTACCCAAGCCATCTCGAAAACCGAATTGAGTCTCGCCTATATCTTGTTCAAGGATTTTGTACAGTCTATTATGTATCAGTTTCAGAAATATTTTTAGCGTGTGATTCATGAGACTAATAGTTCGGTAATCTGTACTTAATGTTTGATATTTACTGTTAATGGGTATGTCCCGTGAAAAAATAAATATTATTTATTGTGGCTGGTCTCCACTTGTAGGGATTCATATTTTTGTTTGAAATTAGCCAACTTCTTGGTCAGGTTATCTAACGTATTTCCTTATTGCGCCAGTTTAGTTATGGAGTACTGCTTCAAAATTCTGTATTCTTTTCTTTAAACGGTGTAGGATATTTTCCTGCCAGGGTGACATATAATTCGTTCAAGGATGTAACTTTCTCTTCTTCTCTCTCCTGCTTATTCTGACATTCACTCGAACATAGTATTGTGTGGAAACTAATTACGCATTTTCGACCTAAAGCTCAACTCGGAAAGCTTTAAAAACCACAGAGTTACACAGAACATTTTTACAGGAAACATAAATAAAACATTGCCCTAAACACATGCAAAATAAGTTATAATCATTATAATAGGGCACGCATATAGAATGTCTTCTTCATTTCTAGTGTACTGAATTTCACATTTTAACAAGACTCTTCACTACAAGTACCATAAATGTCAAAATAAAAAAATTACCTGTCAAATGTCAAAAAACCGCATAACCTAAATTTTTTAAAATGAAACACCCTATATATTATTACATATTTGGATTGTACGAAATGTCCGATAATGTCCTATACCTATCTCTAACGGTTTTTGAAATATTGACAGTTGAAAATCGACCATTTACCAAGTTTGACAGCTTGTAAAATCTAAACGGCTAAAGTAGGAAGAAAACAGTTTGCACTTTCCTAAACTGGTTTTTTATAAGCTATCGTATGACACTAACTTTTTATTTAACCAGAGGTTAAATTTATCCGTGATTTTTTAACCTCTGGTTAAATCTAAAGTTAGTGTCATACGATAGCGTATGAAAAAAAACAATATAGGAAAGTGCAAACCGTTCTGTTCTATCTTTAGCCGTTTAGATTTTACAAGCTGTTAAACTTGGTAAATATTTCAAAAACCGTTAGAGATAGGTATATGACATTATTCATGAAATATATCTAGACTGTTTCGTACAATCCAAATATGCAATAATATACAGAGTGTTCCATTTAAAAAAATTAAGGTTATGCGGTTTTTTGACATTTGACAGGCAATTTTCTAAAAGATAATATATAAAAAAACCACACTTTTGAATTTAAGTTTTTTTTGTATTACCATTAATTACGGCTGCAGGTGGGTGTTAAAATATAATGAATAACCCTGTACATTACTTTGAATAATAGTAAGAGTCAGAAATATATCTAAAAATTGAATTTCTAAAGGTTTTAAGAAATTGAAGGTTATGTCTCATTTGTTTACAAATATTATGTTAAACTTTTTAATTCAAATCTTTAGTGAATTGTTAAATAAATTGTTATTACTTATCGGGACAGTCACATAGCGATTCAATCTTTAGTTTGTGCTAATAATTCTTGAGTTTTTTCTTCGGAAATCCGGGTTGTCGAACTCAAGGGCCAGAGAACTTTCAGGTTTCTTTGTGAAGATTGCCAATATGGCTTGCTACAGATGCCTTCAATACTGAAAGCCATTTTTTCATTTAGGTCCGGGAAAGCACCACCCGTGACCGGTTTCGACTTTCACTTGTGAAAGTCGAAACTGCAGTTGGAGCTTAGGCAGCTGAAGGAAGATCTTAAAAAGGCCTCTCCTACTCAAAGTAGCACCTCAGGCCCTGACGCCATACCCAATAGTGAAATTTATTGCTGAGCTTCATGATCGACAGAGACGGGCAAGTAATATTGTCATTTACAACCTGCCTGATACCAAACGGGATCTTGACGATGTGAATTCTCTCTTGGGCTCTATTGGCGTTGCTAATGTGAATGTAAAAAACACAATTAGGATTGGTAAGCCAAACAAAAATGGTCATAGAGCTCTGAAAGTGATTCTCAATAGCCAAGAAGAGGCTCAGCTTGTTGTTCGGGCCAGATCTAAACTTAAAGAGAGACATATCTACATTGAACAGGATCTAACTAAATTGCAGGCAGATGCTGAGGCTAAGGTTAGAGCTGAATTTAGAGCACGAGTATCTAATGGTGATAGAAATATTAGTATTGTGTACCATCAAGGTGTCCCAAAGATTATTCAAAAAAACTAATTGGTTCTCTAAACGCAAATAGTACCTCTGTTTATTACCAAAACGCTCAAGGTTTAAGAACTAAGTTGGGTCATCTTCTTCATAATATACCAGCATGTCAACATGACATATATGTCTTGACGGAAACTTGGTTGCATAGCGGCATCTATGATTCCGAACTGAGCTTTACTAACTTTAACACCTATCGTTGTGATCGCTCTGCCAATACCAGTGTCTTCAAGAGAGGAGGAGGAGTGCTAATAGCTATACACAAGTCAATACCAAGTACTCGTCTCCAGGTGCCAGATTGAACAGGTTTTCATTAAGGTTGGATCCAGTGCTTTTAGTTTTATATTGGGAGCAGTATATTTACCTCCTGACTCTCCGGCACAATTGTATACCACCTTCTCTGAGACTATTGACTCTCTTGGACTAATGATGTCCAATTTAGGCCTACATATAGTTGGGGATTTTAATTTGCCTCATGCTAGCTGGCAAAATGGTCCTATTAGCTCTGTTGCAACTGCAGGTGGAGCACCACTACAGGAAGGGTCTTGCATCCAGATTATGTCTAATGTTTGCAGTTTCCACAATCTTTTCCAATGTAATCATCAAGTGACAATACACAATAGCTTTTGGATCTTTTTTTGACACATGACCACTCAGCAGAAGTTATACTAGCAGACTCTTTTTTGGTTCCTCCAGTCGTTCATCCACCACTCTCCATTAGCATTAAATGTAACCTGACCTATGATGAGCCCGGACTTGAGTTTGATGGTTGCTACAGGGATTTCAGGTCTGCAAACTATCAGAATATTTCTTTATTCCTAGACCAGTTCAATTGGGATATGTTGTTTAGGGATGCAAATCTCAATACCATGTTAAATATTTTATATGAAAATTATTTTTTTATCTATAGATAGATTTGTACTATTAACAAAGTTTTGGGCCAGAAAGTTTCCAATATGGTTCTCTCAAGATTTAAAAAATCGTATTATCTTAAAGAAAAAATTACACAAAAAATATAAGTCAACTGGTTCTTTGGGTGACTATTGGGAGTTTTCTAGGTTTAGGCAATTGTGCAAGGATTTGACTCTGGAATGCTATTCACAATATATTCAGTCTATCTTCAAATATAAAAAAATTCTGGTCATTTGTTAACAATAAAAGGAAAAATAGTGCTTTCCCTAATGAACTTAAATATCTTGACAAGTCTTGTAGCTCAGGCAAGGATATTGCAAATTTGTTGCAGATTATTTTTCCACAGTTTATTCACATAGTAATCTCCATGTGCTTGATCATGAATTATCTGCATCCAATGTACATATCACTAAACAGAATTTTGATATCTGAAATATACTCCAAGCTCTCTTCTCTTCATATTAATAACGGCCCAGGCACTGACGGTATACCTCCTTTGTTCTTGAAGAAATGCAGTTTTAACCTCTCCAGGCCATTGTATCACATATTTAATTGTTTCCTTCAAACCAGTGTTTTTCCAGATCACTGGAAAGAAAGTTTTCTTAAACCCATATTTAAAGATGGTGATAAATCTCTTGTTACTAATTATCGTCCTATTAGCATCCTCAGTGTGATACCTAAAGTGTTTGAGAGTCTGGTTTGTGACCTTTTAACTCCTTTACTCGAGCCTCATCTTATCGGTCAGCAATTTGGGTTTAGATCCTGCAGATCTACTGAGCTGAACCTATTAACTTATGTAGATTTTTTGTTTGACTCCCTGGAGAAAGGATATCAAGTTGATACAATTTACACAGATTTCTCCAAGGCGTTCGACAGGGTGTCTCATGGCATGTTGGTCCATAAGCTCAGAATGATTGGGGTTGATGAGCCAATGATTTCCTGGTTTGGCAGCTACTTGTCTGGTCGTAGACAGACGGTAAAAATTGGTAACTTTCTTTCCAAAACAATTCTTGTTCCTTCAGGAGTTCCACAAGGCTCGCATCTTGGGCATCTTCTGTTTAACATTTTTATAAATGATATTCATGAATGTTTTTCCTCTTCCCTTTTTTTGCTGTTTGCTGATGACTTAAAGTTGAGCTGTCTGATTAAATCTCCCAACGTTTGTGATAAACTTCAATATGAGCTAATTAATTTGTTGGATTGGTGTACAAGAAATTGGATGAATCTAAATGCTTCCAAATGTAAAGCTATTACGTTTTCTCGGTCCAGATCCCCTATCAGATGTGAATACAAGATTGGCCAGCATTGTCTTGATAATGTACCCTTCATCAAGGACCTGTGTGTCACATTGGATGCAACTCTACAACTTTCTGATCACTTAAATAATGTAGTTAACAAGGCATTTCAAATGCTTGGCTTTATTAAAAGAAGCACAAAAGATTTCACTGGGATTACCGCCTTAAAAACTCTTTACTGCTCTCTTGTCCGTCCCCATCTTGAGTACGCATCCTGTGTGTTCGCCTTTCTATGGTGTGCATATTGAGTCCTTGCGCCATGTTGAACATAAAATTTTAAAGCAGATTGCTTTCAAATTAAACATTTTGGACAATTACAACGATGCAGATTTACTTGCTTTGTTAAATATGTCACCCATTACTATGCGTCATACGAGGAGAGACCTAATTACTTTTTACAATATTCTGCATGGTAGAGCTGCTGCACCTTCTTTGCTCAATAAAATTAATATTCATGTTCCATCTAGACCTACCAGACCTACAGTTAGTTTTCATTACCCTATTCATCGCACCAATTATGGACTGAACAACAACTTCATATCAAGAGCTGCCAGACTAGCCAATCAATACGCTGACATATACTTATTTGCAACCTATGACTCATTCCTGCGTCAAGTCGCGAGTACTTTTGGCTTGACTAATTATTACTAGGCGATATTATCTAAACAATATATGATCCCTGTGATTTTATGCATTGCTAACTTTTTGTATTGTAACTATTATGAATGTATGATCCTGTTATGAATTTACAGTTTGGCATTAATTGTAATTGGGGTTGCCCGTTGATAAATAAAAATAAAATAAATTTAAAATTTCTAAATATGCATAGATCAGGTGGATAAATACTACAAACTCATCCTCGTTCAACTATACTTATACGGTCGCGGTCATAATTTGGAGGACTAATAATTATGGCAAAACCAAATAAGATTTCTTATAGTATCAGTTTTTCAATTAAAATCAAGATATCATAAATACTTACTGAGATTCATGCTCCAACATAATTGACGCTTTCATCACATCCTTCTTTACTACAGGACCAATCCTGATACCAGAATACTAAAAGAAAATAATTACAGAGGCTTCTTGGTAACATAATTATAAAATGCTACGTCAAACACTTACCGGAATTTTGCTAACTTTCAAAAATTCGAGCAAGGCTTCTAAAGAACCTAGAGTGGACGCTTGGACATACACGCCTCTCTCTTGGAGTTTAATACTGGACAAAGCACTTCTTAGCTCGCGTGCAACTTCATCTCTTAATATCTAAAAATTAGATTAAAGCTTATTTAGTGCACACATGCTAAAACATTTTAATGTTGAACGTACCTCAATTTCATCTGGTTTAACCGCAACATATAAATTAAGGCCCGCAATAGCCTTTTCTAATTCTTTCGCTGCAATTTTCACGCCCTGTGCCGCTTTAATCTCTTTGTATTCCACGTATGCGTTCTGAAAAGAAAACGATAAAGAAATACAGAGAAACAGGAAAATAAAAACGTGCTACTGGTAATAGTAGCTACCCAATAGATTGACATTAAAACCTCTTTGGTGGGATTCTGAGACGGATTTTATTCACATAAGTTTTCCCATAATTCCCATCGGATCCAGTTCAACATTTATAGGCAATGAATCTGTAATTTTCTAAATTTTAATAAAAATTAATTAAGCTAGTATCCCATGTAAGCTATCACGAAAACCATCCTTACCTTGACTCTCAATTCCCTCATAGGCTGGGGCATGAGCAGAGATCTAATCTGGGTTATTATAGGTCCGTCGGTTCCAGCTACCAACATGGTGTCGCCTTCTTTTAACGTACCGTTGACTAGAATAACGTCGATCGTGGTACCTAGGCCAGGGATGGCTTTAACCTACAAGATAACCCAAATAAATAATTTCAGAATTCATAGGCCAAATATGAAAACAAGCATAGTATTGTATGCTAATATAAAGTTCAATAAATAATAAACGATAATTACCTCAAGGACGGTGGCTTGTAACTCATCGGAGTACATAAGGCGTTTAGGTAGTTTCACTTGACAATGCTCTACAACTAAAGCTAGAAGGTTTCCCATGCCTTCGCCAGTAATGGCACTGGTGGGTACGAGGGAGAAATAACTACGGGGATCGGGATTTTCATAGAATAAGGCCGCGTTTAGACCTAGAAAAGAGAGGAAAATGAAACTCCCTAAAATAGTATCCCTGCAAAAATGGTGCTATATCATGTTTAAGTAATAACAAGTTGATTTAGCCTTTGGATATACATTTATGACAATTTTACATTATCCTCCTTTATTATTATTTTCTGTCAGCATATTCCCGAACACAGAAATTTATTCAGAGATTTATACGTTCAATCTACACAAGCACAAATTTATAATCTAATTTTCAACAAAATCACCTTTAAATCCCTTTTAAATTTGCAAGAATTTAATGCTGGGTCAGATTGGTTTGCATGTTTGACAACAAAGTTAACCTTGCCCCGTGTGGGATAATTATGAATTGAGCCAAATTTAATTATGATATAATACTGAGGCCTCTAGAAAAATTCTATGAATAAAAACAATAACGCTATATAGCAAAAACCAATAGCTAATCGTAGCATATTTTTCAATTCTTTTGTATACAATACACTTCAACACTTTCATAGTCGTATTTTGCAATTTTTGGGATCTATTAGAATCCCTACAATTTATAAAGGAGCATTCTAATCCCACACCACCAGGCAACGGGGAGGCCGATCACATAGCAAAACGGTTCCGATGCTCTAAATGCAAAAAAGATTACATATAAACGAATCATCATCATTTAAAGAAAACGAATTATACATGGAAAAAAGCAAATTATAACATTTTTAACTTGACAGAGGAGTTGGCTTCAACTAATACCCGTGTTACTGATGTGGAGCGGCCGAATATATTATTTAACGATGGACCTTATAAAGATAGTACTCTTATTGGAACAGACATCATTCGACCTAGCAAAATATCTAAGATTAGAATCATGTTATACTCTCCAGATAATGTGCAAGTTTCTAGGTTCAAGGAAACAGTCGCAGGTATTGAATGTTTTACCGGAGAACTAAGAAAGACTTACTATGTATGTATGTATGTATGACTCTAATATTTCTTTATAGGACATTGCGTTATTAGCCAATAAATGTTTCTACACTAATTTAATAATACGTTCGATTCCAATCAATAACGAGTATAATAATTTAAATCTGGAATTTATCAATAATATGCTTTACAATGTGACCACCAGACTAAAGTATTTTTCATATAATATAGAAATTCTAGACTTAAGTAATCAATTTAAATATAGGGAATTTGCAAAATATTGCATATACACCTAAATAGAAGAGGTTTAATTAAGTTGTCTAAATTGATTGCCTGTACACTGAGGAATTTTTGCCAAAAAATAAATTAACAAATTTGATGCAAATAAACTTTTTTTGAAAAATTTTGAATTATCGACATCGAGAGGCAGTAAATATAAATTTGAATCAACCCATTTTACAGTCAGTTTTCTCAAACAGTGTATCACAGACTTTCTTAGAAAATTATCAGCCCAGTGTTTGGGTGACAGATGCCTGACAGATAATCAAATGTGTTTTTGTGTTTTAAATATCCAATCAATAAGAAATAAGGTTAATGAGCTTTCAATATTTCTGGAATCTGAAAGCGAACCGAATATTTTATCGATCACTGAGCACTGGTTAAAAGTAATGAACCATGTTATATATTCCCAATAACTCTTTATGCTCTTTGTTTTGTCGAAAGGAGCCTGGTTAGGGGGGAACACTGATTTTAATTAATAATAAACGTTCAGAAAACTTTCCCTTAGAAAATACTTCAAGCTATGATTATATCATTCAAGAGGGTGTCCTTGCATTATCTTTGGTTTATAATAATAAGAATCATCTTTACATGCTTTGCATATATAGGCCGCCAAGAGACTGTGTCTTGATTCTGATGAGTTCTTGCTCTCATTGTTTTCTAACTCCAAAATTGTGTTGGCAGACGACTTGAATATTAATTTCAAGACGAGAAATTGGTCAGTGTTCGAGATCTTCATAATTTGTTTGGTTGTTTTGATGTGAATATGATGGTAAAATATCATGTCCCACCCGCGTAACAAATACCTCCAGTACTCGTATAGATTATTTTTTTACGGACTTCTGTGATAATGGGATAATGTATCTGTGATATCTTCGGGTTTATCGGATCAAGAGGCAATAGGTGTAAATACTTAATTAGAATATGAGAAAAAAGTGTATCAATTATTACGCTTTTACTGTCCTTCTAATGGGCGCAAAACCTTCACTCCAGCTTAGAAGCAACTGAGAGTGCTCAAATCAATCTCAAATTGAAAGAAAAATTTTAAGTTTGAGAATTTAAAATTAGAAATTGAATGAGTTTACGTATGTCGATGCGTTAGGCTAGAAGGAGTTGTCGCGGAGCGTACAAATTAGGCCCTAGCACAAATGTCAGAGAGTAGGGGGTGGGTTTTATTTATAAGGCGCCACGGGCTTGTAGACAGCACAAGCGAGAAATACCCTTAAGTTGAAATATGGAACTCGTTTTAGCGTAAGCTTCGCGACAAAATAAAAGGATGACCAAAAATTTGTTATTTTTTTCTTATCGAGAAAACTGATCAATAAAACAACAAAAATTATTTAGAAAATTTGGTCCGATTTAAATCCCGGAAAATTATCAGTTTAGTAATGGAAAAATAATGACTCAAAAATTAATCAAAAATCGAAGTCAGTAATAAGCAAATACCCAAATATTAACAAAAAAAAACTAAAGCTAGTGATTAACAAATACTCAGATAATAATCAAAAATAACTAAAGTCAGTGATAAACAAACACTCAAATATTAATCAAAAGTAAATCCAGAACGTTTCAATTATTGAGCGCAAGTAATAAAAAAAATCAGATACCTACCGCGTTTAACGACCTTCTCCTTTGCAATAATAATCAAAAGCTAATTAAATAAAACAGGTAAATAGACAAACAAAGAATCGGTTTATTACTATTAAAAGAAATATATCATTGCTGATAATAAAAAGAAGGAAAAGAGATGAGAAAATTACCAGTAATTCTAGCAGATTAATTTATGGTAATAATTGTATTTCAACGAGAAATAGTAGGATTTACTTGGTTACTTGACGAAATAAATCACACGCTTAATCTAAACAAACACCGAAATATTCAATTGTAATTTATGATGAACGCGTTAAGCGGTAGTAAGAAACGTCAGTAAAATATGACGAAGGCCAGCGACACTGCAAATATCTACTCGTTATAGATAAATTCAAATAACTCGAATAATAACTTAATCTATGGCTAATTAACGGGCGTCAAATCATGATTCGTTACAGGGCCGTATTACTAACTAACTATGTTTAGCTGGGTATCAGTTATGATACGTTGGTAATGGCCTGCCAAGTCACGTGTTCCTCTCAATAATTCGTCCAGGGGAATTAGACAATGGGAACCTGGGATTTCGATGTATCTGCACCTACCAAAAAAACCACTCAATGTAGCCAAAAGGGCATTGTCATTAAACCACTCCATCTAATAAAATTTCCTAATTATTCCGAAGGCAATTAAGTAACTGCGCGCGATGCCTAACTCGACAACCAATCCAAAAACACTACGAAAGCCGGACACACTAAGAGCCACTGACTTTACTTTCGGGGTCCTCACGTGCCAAATTCAATTCGTTCGAAATTGAAATTTGTTTAGCGACGCAAATTTTATTTTTAATTGTCTCGATCAAGATATAGTCGGAGCGAAGCCGGACGGACTCTACGAAGGTTTTTCGCTAGCAAATATATAGGAACGGTGACGAATTCTAAGGTTATTTACGCCGATATACGATAGCCAAATCGGCCCGTGACAAAATATATGGTAGCATCTACAGTATCTCAAACTTTAATAAATTCAAATTAGCCGTAAAATCCCCAGTTATAGTTCGCCCAACGGTTGTTGACCCTCAAAACGCATGCAATTGCATGCGTTTCGAGGGTCAACAACGGCTGGGCGAACTATAGTTTTGCAAGCGTCTGACCCTCTCGAAAACTATAACGATATATTAATAACTCTTTTCAATAATAACTTTCCCCTAAAGCAAATGAAGAAAAAACATAAAAACCAGTGGATTACGAAAGGAAATAAAACTTCAGCGAAAATTTTAAGGTGTCTTCACAACCTAACAAAAATTTCTCCCACTGATTTTCTAATTAATTATTTCAATTCTTAAGAGATATAGATAGCAAAACGTTATTTTATTAAACATCTTAACAGCCCGGTATCCCGGGCCATCCTGACACCTCTTTAGTCGACGGTATGCAGTGACGAAATCATCTCGATGTAGTGTCGTAGTCATGTACGTCACGATGGGTTCTATATTGGTTTCCGTTTGCCTTTAAAACAAAAGTTTTTTCAGGATATATGCACATGGCAAAGCCAATATCCTCAGGCGCCTGAATGCCGATCTGCAACAGTCCCTATAGCCCAGTTCAGCAACGATCCGCACTGCTCTGCGATGCAACGTGAACACTCTTTGGCTTTGGGCAGCGTGAAGATGGCGTATGTCATCTTTGACTAGAAGATACCGCAGTATGACATCCTCATGACCCTCCCAGAAACACACCCCGCGAGGCTCCTGAGCGCGAACACGGTACTTCCAAGCTTTTTTGCTAGTGAGTCGGTATGCGCATCCCATAATAATCTGGGATCCAGTTGTACTCCCAAAATTTTAACAGATGGAATATTTTCATTAATAGTTTCAGTGTCCCCTCATGGAGAACACCACTTTTTTGGGTTTTGTCTTTATTTAGGAACAGCATGTTCGCGCTGAACCACGTTTCCATTCTTTCCTGTCAGTCCCTTCACAGCCTCCCCGAGGGAGGGTGCAGCAATTGTTACCGTAGTATCGTGAGCAAAAAGTGTATATCTTGTGTTATTATCACCACTTAGTGGCAGGTCATTAATATAGATTGTTACCCAAAACAGATCCCTGTTGCACACTAGTTATTATTTTACCTTCCGCCGACGACACCCTGGCAGCCCTCACCCTGACTCCTGTCAGAGAGATATGACCTCAGCTCAGCATCTCAATACTAGTGGAGCCAAAATGATACGTTTTAAGCTTCCCTAGAAGTATCTCGTGGGACACACAATCGAACGCTCCGCTCAAGTCACAGAACAACGCAGCATTAAATTCGAAGTCGTCAAACGATCTAAGTATACGTCCCACAAGGTCCAGTAAAGATACTTGAGAATCTGCCGAACAATGCATTGAGACCGCTGGTTGATGCTATAAATGTTTTATTTGATTCAGGTTCTTTTCCAGCTTCAAGCCCGGCTTAGTAAAGACAATGTTTAAAGGTGGAAACTTGGAAGAATCCTTCATGTTACTGCACAATATCCCCTTCTTCCTGCTCTATCAAAAGTCGTAGAAAAGCTGGTCAAAAATAGAATGATCTTTTGCCACAAAACACAAATGGCTGAATGAGGCTCAATTTGGTTTCCAAAATTCCAAAGGAGCAGGGGATGCCGTGTCTAGTTTCCGGGAGGAACTTGACTTTTGTTTAAACGAAGGTGATGTTGCTGCAGCAGTGTTTTGCGATTTTTCAAAAGAATTTGACTGTGTAAATCGTGAAGTACTGCTAGAAAAACTCGAGCGCTATGGATTTAGGGGAATTGCCTTGAAATGGCTACAACAGATTGTTGTATTCAACTAGACCCTTATGAAATAAACTATTTTGGCTAAAATTATTTAGTACAGCCTGTACATAAAAATTTCCCCTAGAACGAGTTTCATAGAAATGTATGTCCTCTACAAAGACAAGTTGATCCAATAAATGTTTTGGAAATATGCTGTGTTTGATCTTGTAGATTGTTGTCATAATATTGACAAAGATGCTTTGCCTGACACTTAGAAGGTTAAGTTGCTTCTAGCATATATTTGACCCTTGTGTATTTATCACAACCTATTATAATTCTCAAAGCTTTGTTTTGAGTTTTTTTGCAAAGCAGCTATCTCGGTATTGTTCAACAAATATAATATGGAGGAACAGAAATATAGATGTGGCTGCACAATGGTTTTTTATATTAATAGTTTGGATCAGTAACTCAAATTCTTACCTAACCTAGCCAACAAATTAATTTTTTTGGGACATTTTTTTGTTATGAGTAGAAAAACTTAAATGCTCATCTATTATAACACCTAAATATTTACATTCTCTAACTTGTTCGACCTTATCACCAGATACATAAACTCCGTCATTATTATAAGTATCCATTTTGTTATATCTACTTTTGAGAATCATACCTTTTGTGTTTTCAACATTAATTGTCAGACTATTTTTTATTCATCCAGCTGATTAGTCCGTGCAGTTCTGTCGAGGGGTGTCTCACAAAGGTTTTTACCGTACATGTATTCCCAAAAATGTAGGTATTGCCGGTAATTCCTTATAATCTTAGATATAATGCTATGTAATTCCGGAGTCCATCCAAGTAATGCCGGTAATCCCAATATTTGTTTGGGAATGTGAAATAATCCCAGGTATTGTTAAGTAATCCAAGTATTGCCAAAGTAATCCGAGGAATGCCAAGTAATTTCGAGTAATTCCATATAATCCTTAATCAAGTGTTTAATATAATTAATTAGTATTTTAAATTAAAAAAAAACTATAGATCATAAACATGAAGGGTAAAAATCGGGTAAAAACATGCATTTATGAATTTGAAATAAAATCTGAGTCGAAAGACGTGAAAGAAGGGTGGAAAGGGGTTAATTTAGAATATGTGCATGTTTATGTCGTTTTTATGGTTTTTGGAACGGTGATTTCAAAAATCATGTTACAATAATGCGGGATATCTCGTGGGAAGCAGAAAAAATAAAAAAAGGGTTTTGTGTTCATCGCTTTTTATTGAAATAACACGAGTTTGTTTGAATCATACATAGATAATCTTAAACAAAAAACAAAAATTTTTTACGGTCATTTAGAGAAAACTTTTTTTTATTTCTTTATGCTTTTTTTCAATTTTTACCTCATCTGCTTGGGTTAAAGAAAAAGGGCCATTTCCCTGCAACTTTAAGAGCCCCATAAAGATAAAATTATTTTCTATCTGTGATATTTCATCTTTTTTGGGCCAAATGTAATTGTTAAGGTCACTTTTTAGGAACTTTATTGTAATATTTTTGTCGACAGTTTCAACAACTCTTCCTAGGTACCAAGTCAAATCGTAATAAACAGCGTAATAATGATCCTTTATAGAGTTTATACGAGGGTTTATAGGAGTTGTAACTGATGCGTTCAATTCCAAGTTATCAACAGTGTCATCTTCCAGGTCTTGAAAATTTTCACATTCAAATTCACTACAACTTTCGTAAGAGACCTCGTCCTCAGACTCAGGATCAGTCTCATTAGTTTCAGTTTTTGGCTTTTTGTTATATTTTTTACTTATTTTATTAATTAATTATTAACCCCTCTCTACTCCCTGTCACTCCCTTTCAACCAATATTAAACCTTTTAACCATAACGGCTAAATTTTTGTTTCCCAGCCTACATAGGTACTATGGTAAACCCTTGGGTAAACCCATCTACAACTTAATATTTTAATTTTTACCCCCACCCTTACCCTTTCAATGCCCCTATTGCAATTATTATTGAACAGGTAATTAAAATAATGCATCTTTTGTAATTGCGGTCCCAAAAAAACGTGTTTTCAAAATTAACCCATTTCCATCCCCTGTCAGCCATCCCAACCAACTTTTTAATTTTTAATCGTAAGTGCTAAATTTTTGTGTTTTTTGCTTGTGTTAAAACTATCGAAAAACTTAATATTTTCATTTTACCCACACTCCTTCTTGTTTAGTTGCTCGTATTTCAATTATTATTGATCAGGTAGTTAAAATAATGCGTTTTTTGTAATCGCCGTACCAAGAAATGCTGGAAAAGACATACGACATCGTATTTTGAAAACTACCTCTTTTTCACCACCTCTCACCCCCGAGCTCACCCCTTTCCACCAATATTTTATTTTATGATCATAAATGCAAAATTTTTATTTACCCACTTAAATACGTCAATAAAATCATATAAAGATTATTATTTTCAAATTCACCCCCACCCTCGCCCCCACCCTAGCTCTTGTGTGGCCGTCATGTCCATTACTATTGAAAATAGAACTGCAATAATAAGATTTTTGTATTTGTTATCCCCCAAAAAAAAAAAAACAAAAAATATCATACGACAACGTGTGTTTAAAATTAACCCTTTTCCACCCTTTCGGTTACCTATTTTCAAATTTTTTGTTTTACCCTGTGATGCAAGCTGTGATGTTTAAATTAATTTTTATAACGAATAAAATCGAGAATAAAATCATGTAGAAGTAAAAATAGTCCGTATTTTAATTAAAAGTAGGTATCCTCGTAGGTATCATTTTTATATTTTTGCCCTTTTCACTCCCTTCCCCTCGTACGATATCGCCCAAAGATCAATCCAGATATTGCCCTTTATGAGAAGTATTCGTGTACCAAATTTGAAATCTATACCTCAATCAGAGACAAGTGTCTCTGCCTCAATTCGTTTTTGAGTTATCGCGCCAACAGACACACCGACAGACAGGCGGAAATGGGAAACTATGATTTTCGTGATCTACGGACCCAAAAACGAGAAAAAAAAACAAAAACCTCGGAGGGTGATTTTTTATCGGTTACAATACTTCCTCTTGCGAGGGAAGTAAAAAGAAAAGTTGTGAATACAATCTTAGATCTAACAAACAGGTGGATTCTACGTAATATGTACCATCGTCAAGAAAAGTAACTGGGACAAAATTGAAAACAAAACACACCCTAATTTTGACAGGACTACATTTAAAATGCATTAGCACTGTCAAAATTAGGGTGCGTTTGGTTTCCCAGACGGTTCCAGTTACTTTTGGAGACGATGGTAACTAAATCACAAAACAATACATACCCCTGAATATTTTTTTGGTGTAAGTAAGCGTTTCGGTAAGCGTAAGTAAGGCTTACTAAAACTTATAGTTCAACCAAAGTGCTAATTATAAAAACTATTAAAGTTTTTAACCGTAAATAATATGCACCCGCGTATTCACCGTTTATTGACGACTATTGGAAATTGGAATATAAATCAGGGAATCCCCCGATACCAGCGCGAATCAGACGTGCCAATCGTTTTAAGCCGCTAGCGCCACCTATGTATATAAAAACTAATTATACAGGAGTTGGCTTAGTTTACAGCACCGATATTATATGGAGATCGGTGGTTTACAGTGATTACCCAGATAGCACAGATTATGTGTCCTAAATATAGCCCAAGTATATCTCGTAGGATATCCATGTATGTCCCGCGTATGTATGTTACCGGCTTACGCTATCCATAGTCCATCGCAGGGATATCTGATGTGACTAATTCGGGAATCCCTTAGATATCCGCAGATATATCCCTGGGATATATGGCATTATCTATGGTACATGCATAGGACATCGGAAGGATGTCCTAATAAAGCAACTTTTTGGATTCTATATTAAATATACTAAGGATGTATTGTTTTGGTCATGGACCATCAATAAACCATCATTAGGATATCCTGTAGCAAAAACGGAAATTTCCAGTATATTGCTAACATACGTCTTACGGATATAAAATCTCGGCGATGCGCATGCCATGCACATAACGGTGTTTGTAATAAATAAAAATGTTATTATTATAATTTAATTTTTTTTATATGTACAAAATTGAACATATTACACCAAGGTTTAATGACTAACAGCAGCTAAGTATCTAACTTAAAGAAATAAAAAAATGTGTCACATATCACTAATATTAGTCGCAAACTTTCTCTGTGATCTGTCCTGGCGTTCCTTAGCTCTTTTCAGCCACGCGACGATCGATTTCTCGCACAAATATATGGGTCTTTTTGTTCCACTGTCAACTACAAATTTCTGTCCTACCAAAACGCACTGGAATGTAGTAAAAATCCAATGATATTTTGTAGTTTTGGTTTATGTATCTTTATAATTCTAATTCAGGATCAACCACCTATCAATCCCGTCATACGAATGCGAGAATTGCGAGAACTACGAACTGTCAACTGTCACTGGTGAAATGTCGAAAAGATAACTTTTGACAATTGACCGCAACATCATTGTCGCCGACTATTTTGGCTTTTCACAAATAGACATGAGCGTACGAGCTGTTTTCATGCAATTTTACGACATATATTTTTTTATTTTAACCCAGATTTTCTGTTTGTAAAATAAACTCGGAATTTCCAATTAATATTAAGTTTTTTAATAAATAAATATACAAGACTTACATAACTGGAAACTATTTTTGCACTCTGAATCTCGTATTAAAATGGATAAACGGATATCCGTAAAAGAGAACGTACTTAAATGCGTTATTACTGGGATATTCCATGTATGTTGGAAAAGTATATACAACGTATTTAAGGAATTGTATAGCCGACAGATATCCGTAAGAAGACGTATCTAATAAGCTATTACTGGGATGTTCCGAGTATATTGCAAAAGTATATACACCGTATTGAAGGAATTGTATGTACCAAGGATGTATCTTCAATGTCCCGGGACATGCGACATAAATAGGATATGAACGGGATGTCCTGCGTATATCGTGTGCTATCTAGGTATATACAAGACACTTGCGAAAAACGATGTAATGGATGTAACATGGCATCAAATTTTGATTGGACTCCACTGGTAAAATAGCAAAAAACAAAATGCCTATGAACACAACGTAAAACTGCTATGATGCATCGATTTTTATGAGAGCCAATCAAACACGAGAGGACATGATCGACACCACTGTCTATGTCTTGTATAGCCCGACCAGCCCGACGCTCTAGTCGTTAATTTGAGATTTGAGGTTATGCGAAGGTTATGTCCATTAATTATTTTGTTACAATTGGGTGTTACTTTAAATGTTTTCCGAGATGTTTTCTATATTTTTATTTTATTTTTAAAGAACGAGCAGCAGTCCGACTTTTTAAAGATCAGAAGAATTATCCAAATAATATCTGGCAAATGATTTTAGCGGGATTTTAGATATTATCGAAGCCCGTATCGAAGATATTAGGATATACCAATTATTTTAATATATTATAGGTCTATTTACTTACCTGATTGTATTACTTTAGTTATAAAAAAAGAATTGTGTGTGCTTAAGACCACCCGATAGAAGTGAAAACTTCGACAAGCGGGGTCATCGTTTATTACAATTCCGAGCATTCGTTGCAGAGATACGGGCGAAAAACGGTTTTCCCCTAAATCCCCCCCTTAAATTAGAGCCCCGTTCCCCCCGTATGGTCTAAGGTAGCCCTCCATGGGGCGCACCTACAATAAAAATTTCGACCCCATACCTCTTTTCGTTCTCCCGGAATTAATTATTTAAGTTTTTCCTTCTCTCCCCTCCCCTGGCCAAACGTGGGGGGTACGGGGTCCCATTTTCGTTCAGGATCTTCCTTTTACCCCGGCTACATCCCCTGAAAATTTCGGCCCTCTACCTATACGGGAACATGCCATTATAAGGATCGTTACGTTACATATCCGAGCATGACGCGTGGCGCGTGATGCGTGACGGGTCGGTCTCACTCAACCCCGACAAAAAAAGAATTGCAAAACGCCAAAAAGAAGTTTTCACTTGAAAAATAGGTGTAGGTAAAATAAGTTTAACACGCAAAGAAAGACGCAAACCACCTAAATTTACACACAAAATGTCGACGAAAAATGCCTTGTACTCTGTACTGCCATGTAGATAATACGATAATGCCAAATAATCCCACTCGTAATCCCAAGTATTTCCTAGTAATGCCATGTAATCCCACCGTAATGCCGGGTAATTCCAAGTAATGTATCGTAATCCTAAGTACTGCCACGATAATCTTGGTAATGCCAAGTACTCCCATAGTAATCCCACGTATTCCCATGTCAAACGTACATGTATTCCCGGGTGTGAGACACCCCTCGAGTTCTGTATTAATTATATTTACAATGTCTTTAATGCTATCACCTATACAATAAAGCAAAGTATCATCTGCGAAAAGTTGTATGTTGCACTTTTTAACGTTATTTACAATATCATTTATATACATAATAAAAAGGTTACTGTGCCCTGAGGCACTCCATAGTTGGTATTTTGGGTTGAAGAGATACTGTTTCGGTATTTTGTGACTTGCAATCTGTTTTTCAAATATTCACTAAACCAATTCATAATATTAGGTCCCAAAACCATATTTATTTTAACTTTGCAAGCAATAATTGTCTATTTATAGTCGCAAAAGCTCTTCTTAGGTCTAGAAAGACAACACCCACTTATTTTTTAGCACCCACTGCGCTGATCCAATTGGTTATGACAGTCTGTAATGCACTTTCGGATGAGTTTTTTTCATGAAAAGCTGCTTGATGTTTTGTCAATAGATTATTTGACTCCACATAATTTATAATTTGATTATTTGCACAGAGCTCCAAAACTTTTTCATAAATAGGGACCATTATTCGTCTGAATTCTTCACTTTTATTGGTGTTCCTCTTTTTTTCTATTGGGATGATAACTGAGATACATTTAACACACACATCCCCCGACAGTTTTTGGCAAAATGTCCATATTTCCAACACTGAAAGCATTGTAGAATATTAATGTGTTCTACTACTTAGTACATACGCCACCCAATATTTAAATAGTTCTTTTTATTTATCTGTCCATATGTTTTAGGATCAACTTCCATGTTTAACTGTGATTTCCCTTTTTTATTTTCATATTTGTATACTACTTTTAGAATTAACTCATTTTCATTTGTATTTATGGAGTTCTGAACAAATATTTTTTCAACCAAGTCATCTTCATTTTCCAGCAGCTTCTTATCAATGTTGATGATGTGTATTTTTGGATTTCTTTTTTCTGGTATTTTTATTTCATAATCTGCTCTCAGCTGTATTTTCATACCATCAAATATAGATTTTACACCATTTCCACTAGAACTAATGGCCAAGCTAATGGCTACACCTCCATTTTTTGTGAATTTGGTTCTCGCTATGCCAACACCCAATGTTGAGGGATCAATTTTATCTTCTATTGTTTTTTTGGTGGTTTCACTGGTCTTTTGGTTGTATAACAAGAACATCTCTTGATGTAGGTCTTCGAGCAACTACATCGCTGAAATTTCTAGGAAAGCCTGTTTCAATAAGTTTATTATTTCTTAACAATTCTATCTCTCTTTGAAGACCTTGTATAATCTCATTCTTACCATCTATGATTGTATTTTTACTGTCAATAAGTGCATCTTTAGTTTTCAAAACATTCTGGGACCGGTCATTTGTACTTTGTCCTCTACAATCGGTACATAAGAATTTCATAACTCTCGGATTAAGTTGTGGCACTTTCACTTCTGAGGAGGTTAGTTTAGCACATGATTTGCATAATATTTTTGGGCACTCATCACACTTGAAAACTTCTTTTGTGCCTTTACACACATCACATTCCATTTTAAGGTTAGAATAACCACATCAGGAAATAAATAAAAATTGGAAATATTTTTTAAAAACTACACTTTTTCACTAAAACTTGGTTTAATAACTACTGATTTAGACAATTTTAAAAATAAACTGTTTTATTCTTTTCAAAATAAGGCTTTGTACCAGAAATTTCGCAGCCTTGCGATAATAGAGTAGCATTCTGGAGATCCGCTTTCCAACAACTGCTGAATTCTGTATTTGTTCTTCAAAAGAGAGCTCTTAAGATATTTATGTAAGTTAAAGCCTAGAGACCATTGTAGGCCATATTTTATTCAAGAAAAGGTATTAACTTTGACTTGCCTTTTTATAATGGAAACAGTGTCTCTAATCCATAAAAAACATGGTAATTCAGCCATCAGTCAAAACGATAATGGAACTTGCAATTCAGATAAGTTGAGATTGCCTAGACCAACAAGTACTCATTAATTTACGGGAGCATTAAGATTTAACGTGCTGTAAAGATGTTCTACAGGGCAAAGCATTTATAACTTGGTTGACTATTTTGATGATGCTTTTAATTAATGTTATTTTTTGTGTGTTTTATTCTTAGTTTTAAATTTTAAGCGGTGTCCTCTGTTGTTGAAATGACGCTGTTCTTTCTGTGTTGACTTCCATTTTTGTAAATTTTGTTTGCTTGGTGTACCCACAGACTCAAATTTTTATTTATTTATTTGTTTGTTTGTAAAATAACCTTGAATTCCAAATTTTTATTCCATTTTATATTCTTTGATATTAGCTATAAGATGACAATAAAATAGAGAAGGAAACGAATAATTAGTAAACACGTCATGTTGTTTGAGAGTTTGGTGGTCTGGGTTTCCTTTATTTTGTTATACAATATACTTGTTCTGTTCCTATTTGGATGTTAAGTTTGATGTTTGCAGTAAATAAGATGTATTTTCTTTAAACAGTAAAACATATATTCATTCATTCATTCATACCTTGTTCTGCAAATTGTACTATCACAGACTTGCTTCTTTGCTCAAATTCCAACTGAGTATTGGAGGCTTGAGCTTTCAAAATATCTCTAACATCCTTCCTGTTCATGGTCTGCCATTCGTATAACCTAAACAAAACAAAATAACATTTTTACAATTTTAATTATCAATTTTCAAAACACGAACACTCACCTGTCTATCTTGTTAAGAGCTACAACGAACGGGCATTTCTTCTGCTTCAACAAATTAATAGATTCGATCGTTTGTGGTTCCAATCCATGCATAATGTCCACCACTAAAATGGCCATGTCACAAAGAGAGGAGCCTCTATTTCTAAGGTTGGAGAAGGACTCGTGACCGGGCGTGTCGATGATGAGCAGTCCTGGTATTCTTAGATCCATTTCTGAAGCCTGAAAAGAAGGTGTTTGCTAAAAAGTATCTTTGGCAAACAACTGTGTGTAGAGAATAAAATAAAGTATAAATTATGCATTTACCCCTTTAACGATTTTAATTTGCTCTTTGATGGCAGTAATGGGCACGTTCGTGGCGCCAATTTGCTGGGTAATACCTCCCGCTTCTCCGTCCTGTACGTTCGTCCTTCTTAACTTATCCAAAATCTTTGTTTTACCCGTATCGACGTGACCCAGGACGCATATGATGGCAGCACGAAGACTGTCGATCGTTCGATTTTTTTCGGCATCTTCTTTTCGTTTCTAAAACAGGAAAACACGTAGAAATATACTAGAAGGGATGATAGAGGA
The DNA here is from genome assembly GCA_016904865.1 of Pissodes strobi. Classification (NCBI taxonomy): domain Eukaryota; kingdom Metazoa; phylum Arthropoda; class Insecta; order Coleoptera; family Curculionidae; genus Pissodes; species Pissodes strobi. The sequence continues at coordinate 32,379 of JAEQML010040009.1, forward strand.
GATATCAACTATTTTACATGCAATAACTATTTACCCTAATTCTTTCCTCTGCTCTTTCTCTCGATCTTGCAGCAGCCGTTTTCCCATCGTCTCCTTCGTCATCTTCCTCTGATTCGCTGTCGCTTTCTGATTCTGATTCCTCGTCTGAACTACTTTCATCTGAATCATCCTCTTTCTTGGAGTGCTAAAAATAGAAGGTAAAAGCATTCAAATTTAACTTGCTGGCGGTTTAATGGCATGTAATAAAAAATTAGGTGTTTATACTACCTCGGGTTTCTTTGACGCATTGGCCTTAACGTCACTTTCTTTCTTTACTTCCTCTGATGTCTCTTCAGATTCTTCATCAGAAGAAGCATCCCAAGCATCTTTGACATCATCGTCATCTTCTTCTTTGGCTACCTCAGCTAAAATTAGAAGTACAAAAATGGAATCCAATCAATATGGAACACTATGAACTATTAAGAATTTTTCCAAACATATGGATCCAAAATTTCTTGATCTAAGGCTGTTCAAACAAATTCACCAACGTATAGATTCAAAATAAAGCTTGATACAAGACCAGAAAGTCAATAATAAATTAAATTTATTTTGGATGTCTATTAAACCCATTGTTGTTTCTGAACATATTTATTTATTTATCTATTAGTGTTAGAAGTAAAGTACTCTTACACAACTCAAAAAATATAAAAGGCAAACCCTGAAGAATACAATAAAACTTATGACTAACAAAAATTATTCACATCTAAAAATACTCTAAACTAACAATGCAACTAAGAACAACACAGAACACAAGACATAAATAGTCCGGTTACAGGAGGTCAGTAAAGTTAGACTGGAGGTAATTATCAAATGAGTAAAAGGCGTTTTTAATTAAATACTCCTTAATCTTGGCCTTGAATGCAGTAAGGGACAGATCCTTAACGGATACAGGCAACACATTGAAAAACTGTATCCCATAATAAGATGTGCCACAAAGCCTCTGATACCGCGGCACCAAGGAGCCGTTGTTTCTAGTGCAGTGCGAGTGAACATCAGCATGAGTCATAAACTTCCCAAGATTTTCCCTGACAAATAGTAGGCATAGAAGAATATAAGCACAAGGCAGGGTAAGAATTCTCAGTTCTCCGAATTGTAATCTGCAGCATTCTCTATAGCCCAGGTTAGCCGACACTCTTATACATCTGCGTTGTAATGCAAATATTTTGAACATATGGGCAGAGTGGCCCCAATTAAACAAACAGTATGTCATTATGGAGTGGAAGTATCCAAAATATGCACTTTTGAGGGTACAAGCCAAAACTGAGGTGGACAATTTTCTTATTAGGAATAGGCACCTTGATAATTTGGACGAGAGTTCCTCAACACGTGACTGCCAGGTCAATCCCGCATCCAGGGTGATACGAAGAAAATCTATGGTTTCATTAGAGTTTGTTGACAAGAACTACAATCTCTAAGGGAAAAAAATATATTTTGGGTTTTGGACTCATTTAAGCTTAATCGATTTGATACCGCCCATCCCTCAGTCTAGTGCATGACTGATCATGCAGCCGTGATACCAATGCTGGACAGCCTACCAGCAGCAATCAAAGATGTTATGTCATCAGCATAAAGATAGAATGCAGACCCAGGATGACAGCTGGGTAGATCATTGACATACACCAGAAAAAAAAACGGGCCTCAGCATCGAGCCCTGTGGTACACCATGTGTCAACAACAAACTCTGGGACCTACCACCCTCAAAATGAACATATTGACTCCTGCTTGATAAGTAAGACTGGAGCAGTTTAATGCTTATATTATCAAATCTGCAGTAAGCGAGCTTCTGAAGAAGTATATGTTCTACACAATCGAAAGCTCTTGAGAAATCGCAGAATGTTGCCCGAGTGAGCAAACTGCACTCAAAACCCTCCAGAATTTCGCCACACAAGTCCCTGAGCGCTGAATCGGTTGAGTGTTGATGTCCAAAGCCATGTTGCTAAACATAAAACAATGAATTTTCTTCAAAGTAATCCTCAATTTGACTCTTCAATGGGTCTCAAGAATTTTACCAAAAATTGGGACTAGAGCAATTGGCCGATAATTCTCAGGGTTCACGTTTGAACCTTTTTTATGTATCGATATGACTTTTGCGACTTTGAAACAACCAGGAAATATGCTCCTTGCGATAGCAATGTTAATCAATCTCGTCAAGGGACCAATAATCAAGTTTTTTTATAGTCTTAATAAGCCGCATATTAAAGTCAAATGGGTCTCTGCTTGGACTATTGTTCATGGAATCAATCACTTGGCGAACCTGAGTATAGGTCACTTCACAAAAAGCAAAGCCAGGACCACAATTACCAGTCAAATAGGTCAAAGGGTTTCTAGAAGGCGGAGGCAGCGATTGTTTTAAGGTGGTTGGAGCATTAACAAATGATTCATTAACATGACAAGCATTTATTTGGCTTGGTATCATCTCCCTAACGTTATTGTTGAAAGCTTTTATGACTTTCCACATAGCTTGAGACGGATTACTAGCTTGATTTATAAATCTATCAATTGCCTCCATTTTATTGACTTGAATCTTTCTGCGATAATCAGCGCGGTAGTTCCGCACAGTTTCAGCAGACACCAAGCCGGGATACTTCTGGTTAACCTGTCTTAAAGGGCAAAATCTATCCCTCATTTCGTTCAGAGAATTGTCAAACCACTTAGACGCCCCTAAGCTCCTGGCTGTGTTAAGTGATTTTGGATTTCAACTCAAAAGAACCCAGGTAGAGAGAGCGAGAGTGTATCCACAAAGCATGTGAAGGAGGCATCAACATCATCAGAACCAAGCATATGATTCCAGCTTATTGTCTCCACTGAGTTGTAGAAATTCAGTAAACCTAAGTCTGTTATAGGACGATAGCTGACACGTGCAGCCTCATCCACTCTGAATGAACCCTGTCTGAATTGAGAGAGAATACCTAGATGGTCCGACAGAGAGACATCACTAACAGTGGTCATATATGAAGATCCAGGAATATTTGTAAAAACATTATCCAGGGAATTTTTACTCCTGGTGGGCTCTTTTATTGATGGATTAAATCCAAAACTGGAGAAGAGGTCAGCAACTCTACGAGACTGACTCTGGCTAGAGTTAAACCTTACATTAAAGTCACCAGTCATAACACATAATTTATCAATGTGTCAATCAGTCAAAAAATCTTCCAATCCATCAAGGTAATTGATGGAGACCGATATATAGTATAAATCAGAGATTCATCATGCCTAAACCCAGCAGCCTCGAAATGCAACTCACACACCACATCCGGGGGCTCAACACCAATAGGCTCATGAGCAAATATACACACCCCTCCATGCGACCTGTCTGCCCTACAAAATTTAGAGATTGGATTAAAGCCTTGTATATGCATCACACCTATCTCCGTTTCGGACAGCCAGTGTTCATTAAGACAGAGGATTCTAATCCTAGGATTAGTCCTAAGGAATACCTCCAATTCGTGAACGTAGTGGACTGAATATTAAAGTGTAATATAACATTATTAAACTTATTGGTGGCTGTTCCTTTTGTTGAAAAATCGGCGCCGTTGGTTTAAAAACCTTCCTGCTACTACACCCTTGGGCCAAATCCCTGAGTCCAATACTTGGAGCATTAATGTTAGAGTTTACTTCAATTTTAAAAGATTTGATTAGGTCATTTGTAGTTAGCTCTTCACACTCACTACTTGGAAAACCCCGAGAGCCAAGGTACGACAAGACATCCTTTACAGAATTGTCTTTGGCCAGTCCTGATAAAAAAAACCAGGAACGATTGCGAGTTCCAAGGTTGGTCATACTTGATTGCGAGTTCTTTAATGATGGCAGTTTGGGTGACGCTACCTTTAAGGATACGTGCTCCGTTGGCGACTCAGTTCCGAGTTTCCACCAATGCGAGCCTGAAGTACGACCTTTGTGCCTCCTCTTTCCATATTAGGTTTGGGGGGCATCTTGGAGAGTATGTTAACCATTTCGACATTTGTATCCTTTAGTATGTTGATACGCTGGTTAATTTAATTGGTTTGTAGAGAAAGTTCATGCTTAATAAAAACCTTCAGAGATTGCGCCAGAATGTTCACAACGTTACTGCCAGTCAGGTTATATGTGGCAGGAGAGCAGCAGGCATACGCTTGAAGGAATAGAAGTATCATTCCCATTATCTATGTTATTATGAGAACTGCCTGTGTTTGTAGTAAGATCAACCACATTAGTGATTGCCACGGATACTGCGATAGTAGGTAACCTAGGTATGAGTTGTTGTTCTACTACTGTGACTGCATCACTCCTTCCTGAGCCATTGGAAACTGCCTGAGGCAATTGTACAGATAGATTTATGCAATTTTCAAAAGATCCAATCCGTGATTTGAGAGCTTTAAGTTCAGTGTCAAAACCACTATTAAAGGAGGTGTTTTTGGTCACATCTTCATTAATTGACCCAACTAAACCTTTAAGTTCCTCCACTTCCACTTTCAGGTTCGGTAGCTCCTTAATAGCTGACGCACAGAAAAACATTCCTCTCGATTGGCTGGGAGCACAACGTACTTCCTGTGCCAATAAACCAGTACACTCCCTACAGACCACTCTTTTGCAGGTATCACAGGGACAGCCACATAAATTCTCATCTTTCGGTTTCAATTCACAAGATTGATGGCATTTGTAGCAATTCAAAGCACTGGAACTCATATTTTATGAAATCTTCGTTAGGAATATCGATATCCACTCTCTCGATAACGCACCAAAATGAAAGCTCAGCCCTACTAAACACCACAATGAGCTGGCAACGTCGGTATGAGCTCCAATTAGAAATTCGTTTGCGTCGACCTGTCAACACTGTCAACATCAGCTGATGAAAACAATGGCAGAATGAGTTTTTGAAACCAGAAAAATTGAAAAGTTCTTACTGAAAAATACTGAATCCAGTGTGTTCTTCAATTGACCATGCAGAGAAGGTACGGAGCACCGAAAGTCGAAAATTCTTATCACAAAAAACAATTCACAAACTATTAAAAGGTTGAAACTTGAATCAGTTTTGAAAGTTACATTGGGTACCGTTAGCCATAAGACATTTGTTTTTCGATGTTCTTTGATATTTTGGGAAGAAGGCGAGCGCAGCTATGCTATCGAACATGCTTCGTAACAGGCTGATCCCGATTTGGATTTTGTTGGACTTATTTAGATAAATAAATAACACTTCTATGGCCATATCCGAGCAGTCGATGAAAATGCCAAATACTGTACTATTGCAAAATGATAACCTGAAGCTTATAAATGCAATATGATACAAAGGCGTTATGTTCACATGAGTTGCTTTATTCATAAGGTAATTTTCACAAAACAACCACTTTATCACTTTGACATGATTAAGAGGAGATATGCATCGTGTGAGCATAAGGTCAAGGGGTGCATTATCAATCCCGTCACATAAGACTGAAATCTTCAAATCTAGTTTTCCATATTTGGTAGCTCATATATATAATAATAACTGCGGGGCAGCTACAAGCAATGAAGTTTAAAGTTTAAGTGCCTTTAAATACAATGTAAAAAAATGTGTTTGTGATAATATGCTACCTGTCTAGTGATTAATGTTATTTGTTAATTATTTTTGTATTTTATGTTGATTATTTTATAGTTTATGCCATTTGTGTTGTTTGGTGGTTATTAAAATATGCTTGTTGGTAATCTCCACCATTTGTATTGTTTTTATTATACAATTGAAAGATCAAATGACTTACCTGTAAGGATATTTGATCCAAATTGCACTTCACAGTTTTATCTGAAATTATTTTACTATGTAGTAGTGTTCTTCTACACCATTTCGTACAAAGTTTAAAGAAAGTCAAAAATCCGGTCCTGTGTAGCGCACTTCTCGGGTCCCGATTCCGCTAGAGCTCCATATCCATCGTCACTTAGTTTAAAGCATAATAACCTAGATCGCTAGGGTGGGTGAATAATAATTGATGGGCAAGGGTGACAAATAATTTCAGATAAAACTGTTCCTGCAATTTGGATCAAATATCCTTACAGGTAAGTCATTTGATCTTTCAATTGCACTTCACAGTTTTATCTGAAATTATTTTACTATGTAGATGTTTAGAGATTCATGCGATCTAGGTGAAAACCTCAAGTAAAAAAAAAATTAGTAATAACTTACAATTGTTTTGTAATTATATTTATATCTAGGTATATAATAACATAATGATACCTGTGGGTAAATAATAATTTGATATAAATTGAACTATAAAGAAACTTAAGTTTAATGAATATTTATTTATAATCTATTTTTTATTTATTTATTTCATTTTTTAATTTTAAATTCTTAATTTACTGTTTTAGTGGTTACTAAGGTATTATTATTGCCTTTGGAAACCTGTCTCTTTTAGGTTCTATTGGTTTGTTATAGAATATGTTAAAAACTTGGGATTTTTCTGTCCAACCTGCCCTCTTCCGTATTTCCTCGATGTTAACACCACCTCGAAGTGCAGCAGATGTTGCCGCATGTCTTGTGCTGTGTGCAGAATATATCGAGGTATCGATGCCACTCTTATTAAAGGTGTTTTTTATCGATCTGCTGATGGTTTGGGTTGTTGCGGTGTGATAAGGTTTTTTGTGGGTTATGATTAAGTGGCCTTCGTTGTGCTTGCGTAAGGTTTGTGTTTTATTGATGTAATATTGTGTGACAGAAGCAAGGCAAAGTGCAGGTTTTTCTATAAAAAATGGGATAATTATAATTGGTTGGTTGCGTGTTCGTCAGAAAGTTTAAATTTTTCCCGGAATCAGGATTTCAAGGCGGTCATCAAAAGTGTTTATGTTGTTAATTTCAATTTTAGCCAAAGTTTGGACTCTGTGTGCGGATATTAGCGCGAGTAGGGTTACCATTTTTTGTGTTAGATCCTGTAGTGAAAGGTTGTCAAGTGGGTGCTGTGATTCTAGAAATTTAGGACTGGTTGTGGGTCCCAAGTGTAAGAATATCTAGGTGTTGATGGGTTTTCATTGTAAATGCCTTTTAAAAATCTTTTTATAAAATATTGATCTTTTTTATCGATTGTAAGGACCAAGGCTAAGGCTGATTTGTAAATGTTGATGAGCGAATATGATTTTCCGTGTTTGTGTAAATTGTTTAAAAACTGTATAAAATTATCAAGGTTATATCTGAGGGGGTCAGTTTTTCTTTGTTTGCAAAAGAGGGTCCACTTTTTGTAACAAGTATTATACTGTTTTAAAGTGCTTTCCGATATTGAATTTATAATAGCGTGAATCAATACTGCAGGGACCCCTCTGTGATGTCCTGATAAATGACCTGCAATCAATGTAAGGTTCCTCCAGAGCGGGTGTGGTTTTCTGAAAGGTGAAAGTAATAGTTCTTTACTTGGCTTGAAATATATGGGTGGTTTAATTAATAACTTATGGAAAAGAGGTAACCAGGGCTGGCTTTCCCAGTTGGGAACAATTATAATTCCTTCTGCTTTTTCTGTTAATATTTTTTGTAGAACTTGTGTTATAAGACAGAAAGGGGGAAACGCATAAAAATGTATGTTTTCCCATGATGTTGTAAAAGAATCGATATGAATCGCGTTTGGGTCTTGTTTCCAAGACATGTAGTTCTTGCATTTCGTGTTTTTTATTGTGGCAAATAGATCAACTTCTGGCTCACCAAATATATTGCAAATAGTATTAAAACATTTTTGTGAAAGTTCGTATTCCGTGTCCACGTTTAAAATTCTTGATTGTTTGTCGGCATCTTTATTAGATTTTGAATTTACGTATGATGCATATAATTTTAGTTTTTTATTTTCACAAATTTTCCAGATCTCTCTTGACATTAAGTTAAATTTTTGAAGTCTAACACCCCCCATGCGGTTTATGTAAGCAATGGCGGTTACATTGTCAATTCTTAGCAGCACCTCTTTGTTGGTAATTTTTTTGTGAAGCTTTTAAGTGCATAAAACGCTGCTTTAAGCTCTAGATAATTTATGTGTTGTTTTAAATCGTGATGGTCCCAAAACCCGTGAATTTTTTGATTTTTTGAATAGGCTCCCCAACCTGTTCGACTAGAGTCAGAAAAGATTACCATAGGCTTGTTCCAACCGACTTGAAAACCGTACGAGGGACCGTCATTTATAGTTGTCAATTTCACTTTTGAAGGCGATAAATAACCTGTCATGTTGACAAACGAATTATATAACTGGAAATTACCGTCCCATGTACGGTTTTCATGGTTAGTTGGAACAGACCTTATATCAAATTTTGGCGGTAAAATCGATACTTCTGAATTACCTATGCCTTTTATCCACCAGGAGAAATCATCTTTTAGGTATCTAGGTAACGTCATTTTGCTATTGTAATTTTTTGTGTTAAGTAATGCTAGCATTTTCACTCGTTCGAACAGTTTGGTGTGAGCCCATCCGTACTGAGTTGCTGGACATGCTGCTACCAGCGTTCCAATTAATTTTGCTAATTCCCTAATTTTGCAGGAGCGTTTTGTAAACAATATTTTAAGTAAATTCTTGATTTTGTGTGCTTTTTCTTGTAGTAAAGCCATTGACATGTGTCTAGTGTTGAAAATAAATCCTAAATAGCAGCATGTTTGTTTTGGGGTCAGAGAGCTTTTTCCCCAATTTATAACAAAACCTAAAGACATAAGCGTTTTCAATGCGATTGAAGTGAAAGTTTGGCATTCTTCTTTATGCCGGCCAATAATTAAAAAATCGTCCAAATATGCTACGCATGTAATACCTTGAGAACGTAAAAATGTTAGGACGGGTTTCATGATTTTAGTGAAAATAAACGGGGCTGTACTAAGACCAAAAGGAGTGTATAAGAATTCATATAAGTTGTTCTCAAAAGAAAAACGTAGGTATTTTCTGTATGTTTTTTCTATTGGAACAAGAAAATATGCGTCTTTCAAATCAATTGAGGCTAGGTATGCATTTTTAGTAACAAGCTTTTTAACTGTTCTGTAATCCTCTAATTTAAAATGGGGCGGGTTAAGAAAATTTTTGAGTTTTTTTTTAATTTAAAATAAATCGGTTTTCCCCAGTTGATTTTTTCCTTAAAAAATAGGAGATAAATTCGCCCGGCGTATGATGACACCTGCGTATAGCCCCAACGCTTAAAAGATGTTGGATGCTTTTTATATACTTTCCTTTTTCTCCTTGTCCTATAAAGACGGAGGGCAGGCAAGTTTGATAGGGAATTTTTGAAAATTGTAATTTGTGCCCACGCACCCAGTTTATAAAAAATATATGATATAAAATGTTTTAATCTGCCTGAATAAGGCAATTTTACCTCTAATATTTCGTTTTCCCGTATTTGGTGCGGCTGAATGTGGGCTGGTTGACTTGATATGATCTGTGGTTCGTCTTCCCCTCCCTCTTCTCTTTCCTCCAAAATTCTTTTTTCTTTGATGTTTGGAACGGGCGCTTGAAGTTTAAAAAAGGTCTGGAGGTGCTTGGGGATACTGTCGCAGCTTGGTTGGATCTTGGCCTTGCAATTTTAAGATCCTTTGTAACTTTTTTGAGTTCGTGGGAGTTTTTTAAATTTTCGGTGAAGTTCTGTCCTAGCAGGTAATCATCTATATTTGCATGGTCTACTGTCTTTTTTATCTCGGGGTTTAAATTTGGGGTTATAATCAATTTTCTGTGTAGCGACAAGGAATGTTGTAAGTCGCATAGAATTTGTCCTGCATCTGCTAGATTTACTAGGATAGTATTTGTTTCTTCTCGGGGGTTTGAATATAGCCGGTTTAACGGTATGGCTATGGCACTTAAACCTGCTGCTAGTTGTTCCTGAATCTTAGTCAGAAACGCGTCCTGTTTGAGAGTGTGATCATTTAAACAGGTTTGAATCTCCTGCTTTAATTTAGGTGGATTGATACCAGAGCAATTTTTGCTACTTGGGTATTTTGAGATAAGATTGGCCCTCTCATCTTTATTTTTAAACCCCTTTTGTGAGACATGGGTCCAGATATCGGCAATTTGCTGATGGATTTCTGGACCCTCTAATATATTTTCGACTGGGTTGTTACCCAATAGGGCCACGAGTTCTGGTTGTGCCACATTTTCTGCCCTATTTTGTGTTAGGGCAGATTCTAATGGGTCTTCAAAACCGTCTTCAGGTTGCTCATCAAATTCTACATCCGAAGATGGTGGTGTAGTGGATGAGGAACCTGAGGAGAAAGTATAGGAACGTGTTAAGTGGAGAACTTTCCCTATACATTTATACACATCTAACAATGCATAAGTTCATGTGAACCTCTTTTGCTAGGATGCCCTCACTCAATACCTATGTATGAGTTTGGCAATTAAGTAACATGTAAAGAAAACATCTATTTATTTTAAAATTGTATGGGTTCGTTCCTTAACAACACGATGGACTCATGTGAGCCTTCTTTGTTAAGGTGCCTCCACTCAATACATGTGTATGAGCTTGACAATTAAGACATTTAAAGTTGTCTGCTTGTATGTATTTTTTCCTTAACAATACGGAGAACTCATGTGAGCTTCCTTTGTTAAGGCACCACCACTCAATACATATGTATGAGCTTGGCAATTCAATAAATACATGTAAGGGAAAAATTTAATTTTAAAATTTATAAAATTATATAAAGAAACTTTCCATGCCTTTCATTCATGATATTAAAGTGGCTTGCATTGCCTAGACTCTAGACATAACATATAGCCATTAACTCGCCTCCTCTGGGTTTGTTTATATAAGCTGGGTCTCTTCTGTTAAGAACGAGGAATGTGTCGGCGTAAACAATTTTTATTCCTGAGGTTAAGGGATATTACTTATTTTATATAAGAGTATTACTTACTTGAACTACTGTCTGAATCTGCCAGCACTTGTTTTAACAACGTTTTTTTCTTATATTTCTGTTTACCCATTTTAAGCGGATTATCGAGAGCGCGGCGCGAACCTTGTACGTAATACGGTACAAAAAAAAACACAGTGACGATGGATCTGGAGCTCCAGCGGAATCGGGACCCGAGAAGTGCGCTACACAGGACCGGATTTTTGACTTTCTTTAAACTTTGTACGAAATGGTGTAGAAGAACACTACTACATAGTAAAATAATTTCAGATAAAACTGTGAAGTGCAATAAAGATTATTTTATTTTTATTTTTATACAAATGGGTGTAAAAAGAGCAACTAAAAATAAAATTGTAATAAATCATACCTGGGTCATTAACTTCAGCATCTTCTGGTGGTGCCTCTGGTTGGGCTTCGTCGCTTTTACTTTCAACGGGCTTTTCTTCAGGTTTTTGCTGCGCCGCTTGATCTTTCTTCTGTTTATTCGGCTTAATTCTAGTTCCAAGTCTTGGTTTCTTCTCACCTATATCTGGTAATGCAACACCTTGTGCCTAAAATAATATCAACAAACATGATTAGAGTGAAGTTATAAATTACTATACAAATTCAACACAAAATATTCACCTTTAAACTATCTATTAAAGCTTGGGCTCTAGCGCGATCAGCCTTTTGTTTAGCAGTCAGAAGTTTTCCTTCCGCTTTCAGTCTTTCTTTCCGTTCCTTCTCCTTCAGCTTCTTCTTTTCTTTCTTCTCTTGCTCTAGCCTAAGAAACAATAATGCGTTGCAATAAAATCCATTGAATTTCTGCTTTCAATATAGTCGAATAATAGCTACTAATAGTGATGGAAACAAGAGCAAAATCACCAAAACATTATCTAAATAACAGCTACGGCTTAATATGCCTACCGTAAAGCTTCCAGTCTAGCCGTTTCAGCCTCTTCTTCTCTTCTTATCCTATCCTCTTCCTCCTGCTTTAACCTCTCTTCCTCTTCTTTTATTTTCTTAAGAGCTTCTTGCATAGCTGCAATAGTTTTCTTGGCAGGACCTGAAATATAATTTCAAAATACTTTATTCAATGATCGCTCAGCTATATTCAGTTCAGATACTGACCTTTTTTGCCCTTGGCATCTTTGTCCTCTTTTTCCTTTGCCCCTTTTTTCTTTTTACTGGTTTTTTCAACACCTTCATCAGCTACTTCATCATCTTGTCCTTCGTCCTTGTCTTTTTCTTCTACTGGTTTGTCTTTCCCCTTCTTCTTTTTCTTTTTACTACTTTCCTTTTCTTCTGATTGTTCTTGGACATCCCCTGTTTCGATTTTGTCATTCACCTCTGATACCTAGAAATGATATATATTTTAAATTATTTATTATATACAGCTTGTATGTATATACATGTTTAAAATACTTAGATGTAATTTTCACCTCTGTCTGATTTTTAACACTTTCTTGTTCTCCCTCATCTTCCAGGCTGTCTTGTTTCTTAACCTTAGAGGCCAACTTTTTCTGTTTTTCTCTATCTTTCTTTTCCTTTTTCTTTTGGGCTGCTGTTTTTATGGTGCCACCTTCAGCAGGCTCTGCTTCATTTTGATTTTCTTCATTTTCCTCAATCTGTTCATCTTTAGTCTTCTTCTTTCCCTTCTTGCCTGTAGTTTTTGCTTCAGACTCTTCTTGAACAGCGGGTTCTTCTTTTTTAACACCTACACGTTCATTAATATAGTAATTTGAAAAAATACAATAAAGGAAACATAATTGGCACACTGCAAATAAATATCCAGTTACCTGAATACTCCATTTCCAGTTCAGCTAAGGCTCGCTCTAATTCATCATCATCTTCGTCCTTCTTCCTTTTGCTTTTTTTCCCTTTTTTACCCCCCTGTTGTGACTCAAGCTTACTGTCTCCGCCCTTTTTCTTATTTTTGACCACTGGTTTCTTTTCTTCTTCACTTTCAGTATCACTTTGAGGAACCTAAGATACACAGAAATTTTAAGTCTAAAACTAAACATTAAAACAGAATTTTAACGTAAATTAATGACATTCTTTTCTTACACACCATTGTCAAAGGAACAAAATATCAAATGGGTAAGTAGCTAATACATATACATCTTATCTATCCATTCTCCTATAGGCGACGGCTTGAGCCCCAATACACTACTAAAATTGCCAACACATTAATTGCTTTAAATAGAATTGTAACTAGGCTTCTACAATATAGGATTCAAGTACTTTTTAATAGCTGAGCAACATGTACACTTTCTACTTGAAACCAGCCAGCAGTAAGTAATTTATTTTATGGAAAACTTACTATTTCATCGTCACCACTATCCTCGACTTGAAGCAGAGCAAACGCACTCTGTACCTTTGTCACACGACCCTCTGTATCTGATTCATCCGAGTCATCAATTTGGGTTTTTTTCTTTCCCTTGGCCTTTTTAGATTTTCCAGTGTCATTTTCAGCATCTTCCTTGTTTCTACAAACCGAAGTTGTTTTATTACAAATGCAGATTTGCTGATTTAAATAATAAATTTGTTCTTCGCAAGACAACAACGTTCCTTTGAAGATCCTTTAGAGAATCATGGAAATGTTTTGTGCCAAGGAATTGGGGATGGACCAACAATGAGTAACACCGTTTTATAAATTAAATAAAGTTCAAATTGTAAAATTATCACATAGTTTCTTTAAGTCAAGCTTTTGGCCAGATTCCAAAACCATAGATATTCATTCAGCCATTCTCTTAGTATAACCTTAAATTGTTAGAGAACTTAAAACTCACTTTTGAGGTTTCGACTTTTTAGTGGTGCCTTTTTCGATTACCTCTTGACTATCTATTTCAACTTCTGAATCACTAAAAAGAATATAAATGAATAAAATAAGCAAACATATTTCAAAATCTGACTAACCTTTCGTCGCCTTTCGCTCCTTTACGCTGCTTTTTCGCCTTACCCATTTTAAACACGTGTTTAATTCAATGCCAGAGACTTTATTTGTATATTTTATCATAAGTAAAAGAGCAATTTTTGAGTTTTTCCACAATCTGTTTCCCTTTTGCCAAAAAATAGACATGCGACAGAATCGGAATAAATTCTGCAGAGAGCGCAGAGGATCAACCGGTCCGCTGTCACATTTGCTGTCACCCCTCGAAGTGACATCTAGCACTACCTTCTAGACAAGAAGCCTCGAAACTCAGAAAGGCAGTAGCCACCCGATTTGTGATTTAGACTAAATGCTGTTAAGGGTATATTTCGAGTTTTTAATATAAAATATGTTTAAAATTGTGAAATTTGCATCTGCAGTGAACAATTTATACAAAGCAGGTAAATTATTGTGTTAAGGGAGAGGACATTGCTCTGTGCTCGTGAAAATGGACGATTAATCAACTCTACTACACTACACTATACTTCCTAATTATTTTACATTATACAATAAATTCTTATAGTTTATAGGTAGGGACTGATTGCTCTGGTACAGTTTTGCTTAATATACCTACACTTCTTTAAGCTGTTGTGTTCCCAAAATGTAGAAAAGTGGCAATTTTTTCATTTTCAAAAGGAGTCATGAGACAGCACTGAGTAAATTCAATTAAGAGGGAATAATAATTTGCTTCAACCAAGAATACTCGGGTAAGCTTGGTTTTTCTATTTTTCATACAGAATGTATTTTTAGAGGCTGTGTCTAACATTACGTGCACAACATATTATATTAATTAATTGTGTGAATTTTCTATTTTTTATATAGAAAAGGCTTTGCAATGCCTGTCCACTTTACCCCTAGGATGGTTGTATTGTATTTAATGACTGTCTTGGCCGAGGTTTTGCTCTAACGCAGGCAACTAAAGTAAATATATATTTTGGGTGTGTGAAGTCCACTTTGGGCCCAATGAATTTAAAAGGGCTACAACCCATTTTTTTCTTAATTAATTTTAATACTTCGGTGCAGTGCTTGCCTAATTATCCCAGCCACCTATCGAAACCCCAGACATCTTAAAGAGAGCGCCCCCAAGCAAAAAGGCAAAAATAAGAGTACCAGCAAATTGAAAAAGTTTTAGTTGAGTGTTGTGGTTGTGCTTACAAATCTCAGCTAAAAAATATTCTATTACATTTTAAAAATAACACCACTTCTAAATACGACCACCCTATTTTGTAGCAATCTATTTTCGATATCACATGCACATAAATTTTTTATGCAGCTCTGGAAACAGTCATTAAGAAATGTCTAAATTATACATTCTTGTCTTAGTTTATATATACTTTGAGATATATTTTAAACAAATCACTGCATGTTAATAAATCAATAGGCAAAGTTGGTATTTTTTTACATCATAGCATATTATAATTCTTAAACTACTTATTATAAAAGTATTATGTTCCTCTGTGTGATGGGTATGGGTCCCAAACGATTTTTGCTGTTATTTCGGTAAATGACGTGTAATTAACTATTAAAAATAATTTAGGTACGTATTTATTGAAGTCAAAAAGTAACAAAAGTAGTTTATATTTGGATTAATACGTTTTCCGTTGTCAGACCCAGCTCCCTCTTTGTGACGCCATCTTATATTTAGATCCCAGCCTTTTTTGCTTCGAAGGTTATAATTAGCGCTTTCTTTATTTGTCCGACGAATGCACTGTTTGACAATGCGAACGCACCCTTGCATTTTAGAAAACTCCTAGAAGAGTCGTTCTTTTAATTTCACCGGTATGGTATCGTTTTGTCGGGTCTGGTGTCGTATAAGCACTGCCTATTTTAAAGATTTTTTTGGGTTCAATGGAAAGATTACATCAAATGGAACACATTAATGCAAAAAAAATTGCGGATGATGCACTTTTGACGCCAAAAATTGAAATAGAAATTTTATAAATGAGTGACATTTAAATGCGAAAACTCTCCCAATATGACGTTAATGATGACAATTTACTTGCAATGTTGTCAGACTTGGCTAACCTTCTTGATTTTAAAGTAAGCAAATTGCCAAGTCCAGGAGCATGTTTCATAAAGTAGAATAACAACTTGTGAAAGTAACTACACAAGCGCGCACCGCGCGCTTTTTCCTTATATGCCTCAGACTAATCAAATAAGCTCCCATTTGTCTCTTAACTAACCCAAACTAACCAAAACTAATTCAGACTAATACAAACTAACCAAAACTGGTAAAGACTAACGTAAACTAACCCAAACTAACACAGATTGACGAAAAGTAACCCATACTAAGCAAAACTAACCCTGGCTGTTTAGCCATACATGTATATACATAATATAAGTAATAAAAGTTTACTTACGGTACACAGTTGACTCAATTTGTCCATTTCCCAGTAAATGTCCTAGACCAAGTACATTTGTCATAAAATGAAATATCTTTGAAAGACAAGCGCCCTACGCACGTCGGTAAATCAACCACAGAAAACCCAAAATGGCCAACACTAACCCAAACGAACCAACACTAACCCAAATTAACCAAAACCAACCCACACTAATCCAAACTAACCAAGACTAACTAAAACTAACCCAAACTAACCCTAATTAACCAAAGTAAAGAGACAAGCGCGCGTTTGCTATTCCAAACTAAGCAAAACCAACCGAGCCTAACCAAAACTAACCCAGACTAACCAAACCTAACCCATACTAACCAAAATTAACCCAGAACTACCCTAACTAACCAAAGTAAAAAGACAAGCGCGCTATGCGTGCTTTTATATTCGCTATCCTAAACTAAGCAAATCCAACCCAGACTGACCAGAACCAAGCCATACTAACTAAAGCTAACCCAAACTAACCAAAACTAACCCAAACTAACCTACGCGCGCTTGTCTCTTTGCTATCCCAAACTAAGCAAAACCAACCCAGACTAACCAAAACTAGCCCATACTAAACAAAACTAACCCAGACTAATCCTATGTAACCAAAGTAAGGAGACACGCACGCTTGTCTCTTCGCTATTCCAAACTAAGCAAAACCAACCCAGACTAACCAAAAATTAACCCATACTAACCAAAACTAACCCAAACTAACCAAAGCTAACCCAGACTAACCAAAACTAACCCAAACTAACCTTAATTAACCAAAATAAAATGGCAAGCGCGCTTTTCTCTTCGCTATCTCAAACTAAGCAAAACCAGCCCAGACTAGCCAAATCTAACCTATATTAACCAAAACTAACCCTAATTAACCAAAGTAGAGATAAGCGCGCCCAGATGAAGCAAAAATAATCGAAACTAACTTTAATTAGCCAAACAAGCGCATTGAGACGAGCGCGCTACGCTCTTGACCAACCCCGCCCATCACAAAATCAAAATTAACCCAAAGTAAAGCTAGTTTTACACTTATCCAAGTTCATGTCAAATAACTTTGACAAGGCGGCCTTGAATGAATTTCGCAAATGTAATACGGGACTTTGATATCAAATAACTTCAAGGTCGCCTTGTCAAAGTTCTTTGATGCAATTAGAACACGTCCAATTTTTCATCAAATATTTGATCAAATTCGGGGGTACCAACATACACATATTAAAACCAGCCGAAATAATTATAGCTAGAGCTGCAGCTTTATTCCTGTTTAAAGCAATATGTTTCTTCATTATTATATGACAACACAATAATCAAATTTATCAAGTTAAAATATCCAATTTAGCATAACCTAAAAATGTGGTAAGGTGCCAGTTGGTAACATTTTAGAAACATCATTGGCGTCAACGAAATTCACAAGTGTAAAACGGTGCCGTCAAATTTTGTCTTCATCATATAAATTGTACAATAACTTTGATCCAAGTTCTTTGACTAGCTAAACGCACTACGCGTGATACTCTCTTAAACTAATCCAAATGACCTTTGTATCTATTTCAATAAACTAAATAACTTTGTTTATATGACTTATTATTAAAAGTGACCCACTTCTAGCGTAACATCTAATTCTAGTAAATCATATATTGTTATTTTATTAAACAAAGCCATTAAGATTCATTATTTATAAGAAGTTTTCGTCCCACAGTACTTTTGAAACATATTCAACACGAGGCTGTTATATTTTAGAACCAAATAGAAAGTACACTTGGCAACATCTACCTGTACAATAGCCGGCTGAGCCGTGCTAAGCCAAGGCTACCTATACTACAACAGGTGGCCTTGGCTAGGCCAACAGTCATGATCTAAGAAATAGTCATGTTGACGTTTATCTCATAAATAATAGGTCTGTTCTAGCAGCGATTTCAAACGGTTCCAAACCGTACGGAGTTTGCGCATAGCCATATAAGCGACGCTTATACCGTTATGCGCAACCTCCGGACGGTTTGAAACCGTTTGAAATCGCTGCTAGAACAGACCTATTATATTATCGTTTTAAAGTGCAAAAAAGAGTTTTATTTGCAATTTTTAAGAAATGAAGCTTTATATTATGTTATTATTAACCTTCTGCGATCATACCTCAGAACAAAGTGTACTGGAATTGTGTTTATTAGGAAAAAATGTATGTTAAATTCTTAATTTTTATTTTCAATTTATTTTGCGAAAATGTGGTTCATCCGCAATTTTTTTTGCGTTAATGTGTCCCATTTGATGTAATCTTTCCATAGAACCCAAAAAAAGCTTCAAAATCGACCGTGCTTATATGACACCAGAACCCGTTTTGTCATTTTCCTTAAGTTAGAAGCTCCGGTTAGAAGAGGATACATTGTTCACCGCGGTGAATTTTAGAAAGCGCCTAGTGTTTGACAAGTTGACGTTTTACTGGCCATAAAATGTCATGAAGGTGCGTTTCTGCGTCATTCATCGGGGAATCGACGAAATCAACAAGACAACAAATAAAATATACACAAAAGCCGAACGCGGAGTGCGGAGCCTTTTTTCGAATGAATTAAATAAAGCCATTCTCGAAAACCGTTTGAATGAACATTTGATCGTAAACGCGTCAGAACCATGGAAGCTAGTTATGCTTAGTACATAGGTTCTTGGAGAATGAACGGTTTTAGCACCGGGGAAGAAGATTCACGAGGTCCCACGGACCAAATTTGTTGCCTGATTGATAACGGGGAGAGGTGTGCTAAAGCTGCAGGCAACGCTTCTTATAGCAAAAGAATCCAGAAGACTGTGACTCAGCGAAGGCTCAACCTTTTGCTTGATAATACAGTAAGTACACTGCCACATATGTTTTGTCTCTTTTGTGAATAAGTAAAGTCTTACTTCATAGACAGTTCTATTAATAAACTAATACTAATGCCACATATATGTTAATTATAGAGAAAACGCGTGAATTTAATGGTCTCTACCTGCTTATGTAATTTATCTTCAGATAATTATAAAGGTTGGTTTATGAATGAGAACCATGAATGGTTCTCCACCCGTTTGTTAAAAATTAATGATCACACAATAGGTTCAATTAAGACTAGAATTATTGATAAATATTTTTAGTTGATATCAAACCCCTATTACTTTGGGATTGTGTATCATTTTTATATCTAAACTGTAGAAACTATTTTCCTATCTGTCATTCGTAGGGCTCCACCTCTGTAAAAACTTAAAAATTATTTCCAGCTCTATACAGCTGGTTCCATGGGAAATTTCTTACTTTCATTTTTATTACACTTCAGTTTGTTCCACTATTTTCTCATACCCGATTAACTGCATTATTTTATAAAGTACTTATCAAGAAAATTAAAAATATTAGGTAGGTATACTTACAGAATTGCTGACGACCTCAAACTATACACCACTGTTTCATCAGTTAAGGATATGCATAAGCTGCAATATGACATTAACACAGTCTACGACTGGTGCCTGAAAAACGACATGTCACTTAACGTTGATAAATGTTGTTTCATGAGATTTAGTAGATTAAGAACCATGGGAAATTATCAGTACTCTGTAAATAGTGTTGTACTTAAGGAAGTTTTTGTAGTAAAGGACTTGGGGGTTCTCTTAGATGGGAAGCTAACATTCTCAGAACATTTTGAGTCTGTGGTTGGAAGAGCAAACAGAATGCTGGGTTTTGTCAAGAGATCTTGTAAGGATTTTGCCAATGTTAATGCTGTTAAAGTTCTTTATATTTCACTGGTTAGGTCTATATTGGAATTTTCAAACATAATTTGGTCACCCTATTACCAAATTCATATTGCCAGACTGGAAAATGTCCAGCGTAAATTCATCAAATTCGCCAGACATATTCTCTTTAAGTCTGGGTTGCTACTTGGGGATGACCAGGTTATGTCTTATTTAGACTTGACAACCCTTGACCGAAGGAGGGTATATTATGATATCTGTTTCGCATTTAAGATAGTCAATCACATTATTAAGAGTCCAGAATGCCTTCAGTGTTTTTACTTTCACATTCCAACTTACCAGGTACGTAATACGCCTCTCCTGCATGTACCCTACTGTCGTACATGGTATTTGTTATACTGCCCTGTTAATAGGATATCGGCTAATGTTAACAGGTATTGTGATGAACTCAATTTTTTTAATGTCTCTGTGGATATGTTTAAAAACTCAGCGAAGCGAGTTATTCTGAGATAGATTAATATTATTACCTAGTCTAAGATTATTGTAAATACTACTGTAAATGTTTAAAACGTTGAAAATAAATAAATAAATAAAAAAAAAAAAAAAAAATCAAAATTTCCTACATTTTTTTTAACACTAAACGCTTAGAAACTATGCCTTCATATACATTTTGTAAAAGTCCTTTTCCTTAGGCTCGGCATATTTACATCTGTGAATTTCACAAGATGATTATTCAGTGTGCCAGGACGAAGCGGCGAAGGAAAGACTCCGAGGATGACAGCAACGAGACCGACACTGACATTCCTGAAGTGGATCTGTACCATTTGCAAGTGAACACTTTAAGGAGGTACAAGCGACACTATAAAGTACCTACGAGGCCCGGTCTTAACAAGGCACAACTTGCAGATGTAAGTTTTCCAATAGTGAAGTCGATATCATAATAATAGATTAATTATGAAATTTATTGTTAGAAATGTTTGTATTTTTCTTATTACAGAATCTCATGAAGCATTTCAAAACGATACCCGTGAAAGAAAAGGATGTCGTCACTTTTTTCATTTACACCGTGAAAACGAACGGCAATAAGCTGGATCAGAAGAACGGTATAAATAGTAGTGATACGGTTTAGGGATAGTCGAGTGTTTTTATTGATTTTAAGTTAAAGAATAAAGCTTTTTCAAGATTTTAGAGGCTAATAAGGAACACAATTGCTGATTGAGTAATTTGACTAAAACAAGTTCCTAATATGCAGTAAGGTTGAGCAAGTCTTACAGGCTATACAGTCTTTATATTTTTAAAAGAAGGTATTTATTGAGTCTGAGTCTCGGGTTATTTTTTATTATCATCTTTCATATAATAATACTATTGTTTAACCATAAAAATATTGCATCAAATTTTATACAATACATTGGAATTTTAGAAACTTTACTGTATATAAGTACCTGAAAAGTATAAAATTCTAACTAAATAAATTGTGTAAGTAATTGTATTAGATATTGAATGAAAATAAATCAAATTTTAATGTGTCACGAAGTTGATAATTGCAGTTGTTGACAATGTCATTGGTATGAATTTGTATTGACTAATACGGCATAATGAGAGCTTTGCTATTGGAAAAAGTATTATTTTGTGAAAAGCTTTAAACCTGTTTTAATATTAAATGGAAATTAATATTCAAACAGCTAAGTTATCATTTTGTAGTCCTTCCTTGGAAGAAGATCGTAAAATTGACCTATAACACCTCCAGAATTGAAAGCAATACTTTATAAATGAATGGATGGTAAAAGCTCTTTTTGATTCTTATTTAACTCTTGGCTGTAAAAACAATCTACCAAGAACTAAACTCTTTTGGGAAGTGTTCTGGAGACTGGTGTGAGTGAGAGAGTGGTGCTTGAGGCAGAATAAAATGGTACCATGTTATTTTTTTGTCATTTCAGCTATTTATTGTTAACATTTATAATGGTTTCAACTAAGGCATTCTTTTCTCCAAGGTAACTACTTTAAGTTCATCATCTTATATTAAGATAATGCCCAATTTTTTATTCCTTGATAAGGTATATTCACCTTGACTAACATCATTATTTTCATCTCATTGAGCACCCGTTAGCATACTTGAAATTATGAAAGTTGAGAAATTATCTCAATAAAAACAAAAATGTCCTTGGCCTTAAAGGGACGAACTAAGCTATAAACAACATGTACTACATCTTTAATGAGCTCCTTAACCTCTCCAATTTGAAGAGTGCTAGACTCATCTTCAATTAATGTCAATTGTTTGTTGAGTTTCTTCCCTCTTTCGTGGTTGGATACTACTTTATCTTTTTTGGCCTTTCCTTCGCTCTTTCCCTCTCAGAAGCCTCTGAAGTGGAAGAGAATGCTCTCAGAATTGCAACTGAATATGTCTCTTTTGAGAGCTATCAGGATGATAATATATGATAGAAACAGTCCTAATATTCAGTTGCAGAAATGTTGTGAACTTTTGGCAGATCTAAGTCACTGGTCTCGGTGCAAATGTTAAATTTATTGTTCTCTTGTCACCAAAACAGCAAATATTTTTTTCAGATTTTATAGATTGTTTCCCAGACATAGTCCGGAAATGTTGCACCGAGCAGACCTCATGTGTTAAATGGATGATTTGCTTTATATCCTGTACTTTGGTAGACTTAAATAAAACGGGTATTTTGTTGATAATAGCAAAGTTATTGTACACATTTTGATGGGCTTTCAAGGATGTAGGGAACTGTTGTGGTGTCTGAAACCAGTGTGGCTCTTGCAAAACCTTAACACCACCAATTTGCTTTAAAATTCAAATATACCATTAGTGTGGACATGTGTGTGAAATATAAGGCCGGTGAGAATGACGCAGTATACACAGACTTCTTTGAAAAAGTTAATGTTCGACTATTGGTGAGAGAAAGCGTGAAGCCATTGGCTTTATTTCACTCCCTGTTAGATGGTCGGAAAGCTTTGTTTCTGAAAGGGTTCATCAGAGTGTCAAGATATGTGCCAGTTTCATGCAATGACATTCGATTTAGCCGCCTTCCCGTTATTTAATGAATATAAATACGATGCTTAATACAGTACTTATATTAATATATTAGTTTGAGCGATTTTGACATAATCCTCTGTATCTCAGAATCTAAAGACAATTAGGTAACATTTGGCAAGTTTTGTCTACTTTATACTTCCAGTGAAGTCCTTCTGCAAGCCAAATCTAGTCCAGTAATGTTTTCGAAACACTGATAATGAAAAATTTGCAAAAGAAACCTTACATTTGAAAGTATTCGATTATTCTTTATTATTATAGTGTGTCTACTGAAGCAGTTCCAAAATACAACACAACCTTTTCAGTCAAAGTTTATCCCTATATGCTGGTAAAGCTTCGATTATTTCAAAATATAAACAACATGTTTGTGAAAGATCTCAAAATGGGGTATATGCAATGGTCATAATTTGACCGGTATTTCTACATAAAAAAATATGAATAAGTTTATAGGAACATGGGTCGAGAAATTCCTCCTAAGGAATTTACAAAGGGGGCATTAGAACACTGCTTTTTCAAATACTATTTGTGAATTCCTTGCTTTTTCGATTATTAAGAACGGAAATTTATTTCTTTCCCGGCCACTAATTTTTGCCAAGTATGACACGAAACAAGGACTATTCATCAGATGTAAAAGCTCGTTGTTATTTCAACAAATATCTGTTGATAGCTTCCCTGACATAAATGGGCAAACATTATTCATATATTTCTATGTAGAATCATGTATTATTGAAACTCATTCGTGTTAAAACTAATGTCTTGGACTGGAACAAGAAAAAAAAGCTTTAATCTTTCATATTTTCTAATTTAAACCATTTAATATAAATGACGGATGTATGTAATTCTTATTAAGATTATTTTTATAATTTGTAGTCGTACCTAAAAATATGTTTTATTAAATACATTTATTGTATCAACTCTTCTGCTTTTTCTTTTTCTTAGGCGATTTGGGGGACGTTTTGGCTTTGTCCGACTTGAGGACTACGACCTCTTCTTCCTCGCTGTCCGAGCCTGCAATGTCTACAGGACCAACTGAAAAATAACAATAATCAAAATCAATTTTGAGTCTTGACGGTATAAGTCTGGATGATATGGTCAATTAATTCACACCGACATGGATTAGTATATTATTAAAGGGAATCTTTTGAATAACAAGTTCCCAAAATGTTAAAAGGTATATCTTAGAAGAAATATGATATAACCCTAAGTATTACGCAATCTACTCAACTTTAGGAAAATAACTCAATATAATCTTCCACAAACATTTCTGGAAATGAAGAATAGATACCTAAACCAATATTATCACATATACACAGATGCATCTGTAAAAAGAAAGTCTAATGAAGCTGGATTCGGGGTTTACTGCCCAAATATTGGGTACAATTTTTCTTCAAAATTACCAAACTAAACTAGAATCTCTACGGTAGAAATTGCAGCATCCTTGTGCCACAAAAAGGATATTCAAAAAGGCAGTTATATTTACTGACTCTTTTAGTGCAATAAAAAGAGTCTCAAATAATAAAGGAACTAAGGATCTAGATCATATATCATTTCTAACCAAACAGATTATAATAGAACCGAATGCATTTATAAAATCTAGATTGCAATATATGCTGCTCTGGTGTGGTTTCCGAGTCATCAAGTACATGTGGACAGGCTCGACTATGTACAACGGCGATTTTTAAAATATCTTAAGTTTCAAACAGGATGGGATTTATCCTCCAAGAGGTTTGGACCGTCAGTTTTTATTAAAAAAGTTCAACTTCTTTTCACTCAAAAAAAGGCAACTCTTCCTGTTTAAATTATGTACCAATCTTGTCGACTCTGTTGATCTTAATGGTCTTAATTTTTCTGTACCAGTAGTGAGCACATTACTCCACTTATCTTGCCAGAAATGAGCCTATATATCGAGCCTGTTCATACTATAATGCTCTGCTTGCCAGTTGTCCATACTCTATAAACACGTTTTTTTCTTTTATTTTTGTTCTGTGTAGTTTCAATTGTCATTTAATGTGATTTGGTTCTTGTGGCCGAAATATGTCTTATGTGTGATTTTCATCTTTGTGCATTAATTGTCTTTATTGGGATTATTCCTGTTAGACAATAAATAATTGAATTGAATGCAAACGAATTCGATATCAGGATATGCTGTATACTGGGACATGCAGGTATAAAGGGACATGAGAAAGCAGACCAACTGGCCAATGTAGGGAGAATCGGATACCTTATCAAAAATGTATAAAAAATGTCAAAAATCTCTTTATTTTAAAAATACACTTTCTTTATGTTATTAACAAATGGCGTCACAATAAAAATATATTTAGACAGGTAAACTTAAAGCTACAAAAAAAACCTAACAAAAACACAAAAAACACCAAAGGCTACAGTGCACACAGATTAAAATGGTTAAAAATACTTATACAGAAGTACATTCAAAACTGACACCGATGCAAGGTTTAAAGAAGAAGAAAACAGAAACTATGAACTATTGAGAAACTAGCAACACTATATGACTCAATGTGCACAATATGTTTCATTGTTGCTTTACTGAAGCCAACGACGTTCACTATTTGCTTCATTTGCTATTTTCCATAAGGAAGTCTATTATAATATGTTACACAAGAATAGGCAGGACTGCGCTTAGACAGTGTCATCCTATCCTCACCTGACCTGGTGTCATGGTCATGCCTAGGCAGGTGCCATAGAAAAAGATCCTACTTTTATATAAAAAAGTACACATTCACACACATACATTCCAGTTACAGTGAGCAAACCACGCGGTTTAAAAATACATCTGCATGATTGCAGCCTACTCGCATCAAGCATGATTCGAATGGCATTATTTTGTATTAAAAACAACCGCTCAGCTCGGATGCTATTACTCTAGAACATTATGCCAAATCTAAGTACTGAATTGAAATTAGTGTGATATGTTATCAATAATGTTTCAAAGTCAAGAGAGTTCTTTAAAACTCCCAGGCCAAAGCAACACCTGTCCAGCTTTCCCAAGACATAGTCAGCCTTCCTTTCCCACCCAAGATGGCAGTCAACAATAATATACCCAGGAATTTTGCCTCTGATGTGAAAGTTATTCTTTGATTCAGTAAATCAGCCTCATCCTATACCGCTGGACAAAAATGACTACATCCCCATTATAAAAGCAAACCATTATCTGAGCTGGAACAGCTTCTGGCGAGAGACATTGAGTAGTTCAGCTCTAGTTGATGGTCTTCCTGGAAGACCATGGCTCTTTGAGTCGAATCTCTAAGTAGACGTCATGTAACTACGATACTGCTTAACCCCTCAACATCTGCACATACTGGGTGTCAGGGATACCCCGGAATTTGAGTGTAGGGAGTTGGTACCTTACAGCATCTTCTATTCAAGTGTAAAAATATTAGACCAAAATTATAGGAAATACTGGTAGAAAATAATGTCAAAAATCCAATATCTTTATTCAGTTTGTTGTAATAAACCTAAAGGTGACATCATTAAAATTGTAGTAAATTATTTAGCGAGAAAAGTATCAGTAACGTGTGTTGTGCTGTCTGTCTGACTAATCCCCTTCAGCCAGCCTCCGACTCGATTCATTTCGCAATCCCAAAAAATTACAAAGCTCAGTCTGGCTAAAAACCTAGAGTGAAGGCCAATAAACAAAAAACACTCAATATAGAAATAGATTTGTGCTATTCTATTTATGTATCAAACATGGACCACATGATACCAACGAATATCAAGCACTTTGGATTTTACGTGACTGCTCTGAGGAAGGACTTGGATATTTTTTGCTGTATGCTGATGATCTCAAGTTTTTCTTTCCGACTGACTCTGGCAATAGCCTACAGTCGAGCCTGGACAGGCGGTAATCGGACGAATTGAATCTGAATGAGTGCAAGACCATGTCATTTTTCAGAAACCAGAACTTCGAGTACTTTATAAACCATCGAAAACTTAACCCTGTCGCTATTCACAATAAACCTGGAGTTATCTTCGATTATAAAGGTTTCCCGTTTCTATCGGGGCTTGCTCCAGAAGTGAATAAGGATGAAATTATGCATTTTTTCAAAAATAATGATCTAGAAAGAGTGTAAGCTGTGGAAAAATTCATACCAAAAGGAAAGAAAAATGCTCAGCACTATGGCCAATTTCAGAATCTCCAGTGCCAGTGGAAGGCAATGAAATAATAGTGAGCGATTCATCGTCTAATGTGAAGATTTTGCACATTAACATACGTTCCTTAAGGCATAAAGTGAATGAACTTGAATCATTCATAGTTGATAGTGAAATCAGCATATTATGTATCAAAGAGCATTGACTAAATGGAGAAGAGGGAGTGTGCTTCGAGTTAAGGGGTTCAAAATGGTGGGATATTCTGCTAGGCAGCAGTGTTCAGGCGGATGAACCATAATCTTGCTTAGGTAGGATTTAAAAGTGTCTGCAGAGCGTGTAGGGTCTGGTGCTGATCAATATATGGAATACTCTATTATTTACATACAGTCTTTTAAAATGTATATTTAGCTCTCTACCGCCCTCTGGACATTTTAACAACTTCTTGATGACAGTTGAGAGAATCCTGTTGGAGCTCAGAATCTAAGGCGGATGTTCTTAAAGCGGGCGATTTTAATATACACTTTAACACTAGTCAAGCTGACACAATCTGCTTTTCAGACATCATGGAGAGTTTTGGCCTTGAGCAAACCATATACTTGCCAATACACTTGAATGCTTGCCTGGATAATATCTTTGTGAGCTCTGGTGTAGTCCTACTGTCTTCGGATGTGGTTGATACGGGTGTGTGTGATCACATAGGTCAGATTGTTGAATGCAAGGTTGTAAGGAATATCTCAGGTTTTACTGAATCCCATAAGATGTGTGCTGATGTGATCTAGTGTAGAATATTGCTAACTCAAATATCGATCCTATCAGCAACCTCGAGAAACTGTCAGCACCTCCGACTGTTTTTTCTTTTTCTGAGGTAACCTTTAATGAGGTCCGAGATATAATGGACAGCCCAAAAAAGTAAACATAGTCGTGATCTACATGGTTTGAATGTTAAACTACTTAAATCCATAAAAAATTGTTTAGTAATTCCCCTAACGAAACTTGTTAATCTATGTGTTAAAGGTAACATCTTTCCGGATGCCCTTAAGGTAGCTCTCATTGTACCTGTTTTTAAAAATGCTGACCCTTTGTTGCCTGAAAACTACAGACCCATATCGCTCTTGCCGGTCATTTCCAAGGTTGTGGGTTAAAATTGTTGACTTTTTTGAGAGAAACAACCTGTTTTCTGAATGCCAGTTTGGATTCAGAAAGGACAAGAATACTGTCTTGGAAGTCTTGGACCTAATATCTAATATAATAGAGGCTTTTCATAACACTCAATACAGCTCGGTCTTATTCTGCGATCTCAGCAAGGCCTTTGATTTTGTCGACCATGGCATCCTTCTCCGGAAACAGATATTACAACGTCTGTCAAGACAGTATTGATTTACTGAAATCATACCTTAAGGACAGATATCAGTTAGTGGGTGTCATCGGCAAGGAGTACAATTATTACTATTGGAGTACCACAGGACTCAATACTTGGCCCCATTCTCTTTTTAATATATCTAAATGATATTCCCTTGTGTGAACCGCGGGCCAGGGATACTCTATTTGCTCATGACTGACACAACAGTGTCTTTCACAGCTGATACCTTGGAGGAGTTGATTAATGTTTCCATGGTGGCACAAAATAGGGCTGAGCTTTGGTTCCAATCAAACAGGCTTCTATTGAACGCACAAGACAAATAGAGTGGTTTGGGGATTGCAGTGGGGAGAGTATATTGGTGCACTGTCAAGGGAGCTCAACGGGAGTCAGTACATTCTGCGGAACATCTCTCGGTGTGTCTCGGCTGATATGCTACGAACAACCTATTTTGCTATTTTCCATTCGCATATATCATATGCAACCCTAACTTGGGGGCATTCAGCTGGGAGGCCCAGGGTGTTTGGTCTGCAGAGAAGGGTAGTGAGAGCGATATCTGGGTTGGGATATACATATGACTACAGGTGTGCATTCGTGTGTCTTGGAGTGTTGACTGTGCCTTGCTTGTACATTCTTGAATGTTTGATCTATGTTAGGAGGAATGTGGGACTGTTCCAGACTCATGAGGACATCCATGGGCGCAATACTCGCTCAAGGCATAACTTAGTTCCTGCGTACTGGCATATAGGAAAGTGTCGGGATGGCCCGGGGTACTGGGCTATCAAAATGTATAATGCATTACCAGCAGTTGCATTCAAGAAGAGAATGAAGGCATATTTGATAACAACCGCTTTTTATACATTTGACGAATATTTTAATTCAGATTTTAGTATGATGTAAGTGTGTATATTATTAGGCTGCTGTCTTAAGTGTGAATTTTATTAAAATGTAATCTGTGTTTATAACTGTAGATTTTATTTGACTTTTTCTTAATCATTGTAACTTAACACAAAGTATTGAATATGGCAGACACGATACCAATGAATATCAAGCCCTTTGGGTATTACATAAATGCTCTGAGGAAGGACTTGAATATTTTTTGCTGTGTGCTGATAATCTCAAGTTTTTCTCTCAGATTGACTGTGGCAATAGCTTACAGTCGAGTCTGTACAGGCGATAATCTGATGAATTGAATGTGAACAAGTGCAAGGCCATGTCCTTTTTCAGAAACCAGAACTTCAAGTACTTTATAAATCATCTAAAACTTAACCCTACCGCTACTTACAATGAGTGGAGTTATCTTCGATTGTAAATTGACATTTGAATCCCACATACAAGGTGTCTCATGATACAACAGCCCTACTTACGCTCGACTATAGTCTTAAAGACTGCAGTGCTATCCAGTCGCCGCGTTATGCTGGATCGAAGGCATCAGGTCATGGGGCTATTTCGCGATTATTCTCGTGCTTTTGATCTAGTGAATCATGTACATCATTTTGGAGTGGGCTGCCCTTGGATTGGCTGTCCTCTTACTTATCCGGTAGAACACAGAGTAAAATTGGTTGGGGTGAGTGGGGAGTGCCATTCCCATCCGTTGCCGGTCCATGCTGGGATACTCCAGGGGAGCATTTTAGGCCCGCTGCTCTTCTTGGTATTTGTGAGCGACGTGATGATAGATAATCCTGCTATTGAGCTGACGTTGTTTGCTGATGATATGTCAGCGTTAGTGTCTGCTGATACTCAGCGTGATTTGATAATGAAGACTGCGGAGTGTATAGCCTTTACTAACAGGTATAGTTATCAAAATGGCCTAATTTTAAATCATTCAAAAACTGAACTGATGGTATTTGCTCCTCGACGGCTGGACCATTCTATTCTGGTGCGATCTGATGGGAGGCGTGTTGCACAATCCCAGCACGTTAAATTCCTGGGAGTACTTATGGATTCCCACCTTGTATGTATGTATATATCAGTTCATACCGTTCTTCGCCGTCTTCTGATTTCCAGTCGCCATTGGTCTCGATCCTCCCATAAGTTCTCGTTTAACCCTCTGGATCTGATGTCCTTGTCTATCCCCAGCTCAGTCTGGGTCTTCCCCTCCTCCTTCAACCCTGGGACATCCATTGCAGTGCTTGCCTTGGTAGCTTATTTTCTTCCATTCTCTGGACGTGCCCCTACCATCTAAGTTGGTTTATTTGAATCCCCGCCATGACATATACCCAGGTATGCTTGTGCTGCAGACTCATTAGAGTAGCTTAGTAGCTCCCTGGCCAGTCGAGAGTTAGGTATTTCGTCCCATCTTCTGCCTAGATGGCTTAATTCTCCTCTTATTCCAGTAAATATTAATACAAAAACTGTTGTTGTTATTATAAGAATAAAATAATTAAACTAACAATAAGCAAAATGAAAATAGGTTGATATCAGTGGCGGCTCGCGCGGTTGGTACTAGGTGAAGCAAAAAAATATTAGGCGCGTTTAGCATTTCGTTAAGTCATGTATCTTAATTATTGAGCATTGTATTTGTTATTTATATTTATTGTAAATAGTCACCTTAAAGGTTGAGTTTGAAATATAGTTTTCGATTATAAAACCCATCAGCAACTAATAATTGAGGTGAGGTGGCAGTTATTATTACTTCTCCTTGCCGAACAATAATGTTAAATAGGTAATAAATACAAACCTGCGGCCGGTTCAACATAGATTATATCATCCCCATTGGCACTTCCACTCTCATCATCATCACTCTTCATTACATCCCATTCTCCACCATTTTTCTTTGGTATCAACTCAGCAGTTCTGTCACCAAGATCTGTTACGGCATCTGACGCATCGGGTTGATCGGTTTCCATTTCGTTAGCTATATGAAATAATTACCAATATACATAGGACAACTTTTATATCATATTTATCAAAGAATAGTTGTCGACTTATACAAACAAGTTTGTCGCATGCAAACTCTGCGCAGGATACATTAACTTACTCTCTGTCTTATCAACGTCCTCTTTGGCTGTTTTCTTTTTCTTCTTTTTTAATTTCGCTGAGGTCCAATGATCGAGACATACGGTTAACTCTGACAAAGGTAGATCGATGTCGCTCATATCAAACTGAACAGCTTTGTGAAAGCCAGAATTTCTCGCTGCTAATCTATGGCAAAAATATGGGTAAATAGAATGTTATCCTAAAAGTTATATCTACTCGGAACCGGAACAAAATAATGGTTGTCAAGTTATTAATAAGATATTTCAACGAAAGTAAAAAAAAATTGACCTTAAAAAATCACTTACTTTGTATTTGAGTCTTTTTCTACTGCATCTTTAATAAGCTCTATTACTTCAACAGCTCTTTTTGTGGCTTTGTTTGTTGTGTCTAAGATTACATTAGCAGATAATTGAGCTTTTCCCCCTAAATGTAAACCACACAGTTCTTTGTAAGCATTTAACCCAACACTTAGGAATGCTTCGGCTACGCCTTCTTCTAGAAATGTTGGATCGGCTACAATATAATCTCTAAAATGTTAGTGGAGTTATGAATAAAATACATTTGATGCTGAGAATAAAGGAAATCGATAAAAATAAGTATTTTTTACCCTCCACTAAATATTGCATATGAAATACATAGAGGATAGTGATGCAACACAGTAGGTATTGGATCTCTTTCCTTAATACTGTGAATTTTGAATTCCATTCCATCACACGTTACGTCGGGCCTTCGAAAATGTGCTAAGGCTGCCAGGGCAGCTATGGAGGCACAGTCCAAAATATTCCCTTCGTGGTTCAAGAGATTGACATCTACTCTGAATGACCATACCTAATGAATAATTGGATAAATGCGTACAAATCACAGTAACCGCATAAAATTCATACCCTCTCGTTCATCTTGACACACAAGCTCTCCAAGTCGACAGCTTTAGAATCTTTAATGCATTTTTCTAACAGCCTGTTCAGTTGAGAAGATAATTCAGATTGCCTCCCGGCTTCAAAATTTGGGTCGCCCATGGAATTCAATTCCAGATTTATGTTAAGAATGCCTTCACTTGGTCTTGAAGACTTCGGTACTTGCAATTCACATGCCACCTGGGCTATTACTCTGGAAGTTATGCGAATATGTCAAATAACTACGATATTTACTTATGTACTTTTTTCAATTATTTAGAAAGGTAAATAGATAATATTCTTTATTGCTTAAGATCAAATCTTGGATACAAAGCATACTACAACTAAATAATAAATACATTTATAAAAAAGATAATAACAAGAATAATAAAAATATATTCACCTAAAATAAGAAACAACAACATTTAAATTAAAAAGTTACAGACTATTCAATACAGGAGACAAGACATTAAACAATCATACAAAAATACATCAACAACATAAACTAAGACCTAGGGTAGAGAAAAAGCATCGTCAAAAAACTCCACAATTCTGTAATATGCCCTGGGTAAAAGCGGTTTTTTCAATTTGCGTCTAAAAAGCTTAATGTCTGCAACATTCCTGATGCAGAGAGGAACAAGATTGTAGATCTTCCGACTAAGGTATATTAGCGAGTTTCTAGCAAGCGAGGAAGTAGGAAAAAATTATTCACTTGACGAGTCACATAGTCAGTGTTAAACAGAGATCTGTCTCACTTGTGAATCTGCACAGCTGTTTCCAAGATAAAGATAGAGAAAAGCATGAGAATTTTGTCTGAAATAAAAAGTGGCTTGCAACAGTCTCTGAAACACAGATTCCTAACTACTTTCTGCTAAAGCACAAATATAACGCCCAACAAACCCCTGCTACTCAGAACCCAAAAGGCTTGCCATACCGCTTATGTGAGACTCAATCAGAATGAAGTAAACTGAGCATGCAACCACCCCTCCAAGCTCGCCTCTTGCAACCCGGACTGCAAAACAGCTCGAAGATAGCAAATTAAACCCCAAAACAAATGTCTTACCAGCAGTAAAAACAAGCCTGTTTGAGGCACACTACTCTCTCACAATTTAAAGACCTTGAACAATAAGTGCTCTAACATAATCGGAATTCATATAATGCCACAGTATGGTGGTATCATCAGCAAACTGGACAACCGGGCGCCGCAGCCAGATGGAGCCGAGATCGTTAACGTATAGCAAAAATAAAACTGGTCCCAGCACTGAATCCTGAGGTACCCCACATTTAGGGGTTCCAGCGCCTGACGAAACTTCAGAAACCAACACCTTATGAGTAGGTCACAGCATGGGTACCTTAAGAATAAATCAGTGGAAACAGCTGTGTTGAGAAAATATTGAGTGGTTGGGAGGCAGGAAATATTTCATTAGGAATATTCCTGGATCTCTCGAAAGCATTTGACAGCCTTGACCATCGAATTCTGTTAGATAAATTATGGAGATATGGTGTTCGTGGTCCTGCTCTTGAGTGGATAAAATCATATCTTTCAAACAGAAGACAGAAGGTTGTTATTCAGAGAGATTCCAAAAGTTACTCTTCCAGGGAGGGTCATCTTCTTATGGGCATTCCTCAAGGAAGCATAATCGGACCTTTGTTGTTTGTGCTCTATGTAAATAATCTGGCAAAGGAAGTACTTGATAATACATCACACCTTTGTAAGTTTTGCAGATGACACAAATTTCTTACATTAGGAATAACATTGTCTGGTCTTCCTCAAGTGTCCTCTGAAAGATTGAGGGCAGCTCACGAATGGTTTGCAAGGAATAGATTGATCCTTAATTCTGACAAGAGTGACAATACTAACTTGGTGTGGTTTTGAACTAAACAAAAAGACAGCAAGATCCCAGATACAGTATGCCTGAATAACGAAAGCCAAGTACTAGCAAAGAATACAAAGTTTTTGGGAATTTATATTGACCAGAACCTGGATTGGATGGAGCATGTGATGAATCTGGACAAACAAGTTGCATCAGCTTATTACTCCCTCAGAATGGTGTCTAGGTATTTGAACACTGAATGTTGGCTGGGGTGCTGCTCATGTATTTAGACTACAGAAAAGAGTAGTTCGAATTATTTTATTGTTGCGACATAGACAAAATTGCAAGGAAAAGTTTAAAGAGCTGAAAATGCTTACAGTACCAGGGCTTTATATTTATGAGTGTTTGCTGTTTCTCTTCAAAAACAGGAAGCAGTTCTCGTTATTTGAAACAAAGCAGAGCATACGTACCAGATATTGTGGATTCAATACTCCTCGACACAAACTTTCCGCCACTGAAAGAGGTACAACCTACTCGTGTATAAAGTTTTTTTTAACAATATGCCTCGTAACATCAGGACGGAGACAAATTTTATCACTTTTAAAAGTGGCATTAAAAAACTGCTTATGGAAGTAGAACCATAATATACAGTGCAGCAATTTTTAGACTCAAGAACAAGTTTTAACTGTAATTAACATTTAAAGTGTGCTAGTATGGTTATATATTCATCGTTGTCATCAAAACTTATGGTCTGTGATTTATTTACATTTTTGGATATGTTCTTTTAACCACATCTGTTGCTATAGTATAAGTATTATTTAAACGGTAGGACAGATTTTTTAATGAATGACATTCTAACTCTGTGTAAACTTTGCCGACTCACACTATTCTAAAACTACACCCCTGAAACCATATTTATGGAGCTTAGACAACAGTATCCCATGAACCACACAATCGAGTGTCTTGGATAGATCACAGAACACTGCCGTCATTGCCTCCCTAGCATTTATTGGTATAAACAACATCATAAGTACCCCTGGCAGTCTGAAAGCCGAATTGATTAGCAGATAAAATGTTATGCTGGTGTAAAAGGGATACAATTCTGCTCTTTGTAAGTTTCTCGAGCATACTTTGGGAGGGTCGACAAAATGGATATTGGGCGGAAGTTACATGGCTGACCCAAATGACCCGCCTTATGAAGGGGTAAAACCATCACCTCCTTTAAACAAGGTGGAGAAATGCCCTTACGCCAGGAGTTGTTGATGGCAAAGACTAGTGCAATATTCTAATAATTAAAGCACATACATTTTTTTTCATCCCAACCTAAAGCTATGGACAATTAGTATATAAAATTATAATCTAGGCTTACCGTGTTTTTCCTAAAGAAACATAGCAGCAGCCCCAATCCAATCCAAATTCGATATTGACCTTTCGGAACTCATCAAAGGCTCTACCATCTAATCTCTAAAACATGACAAGTAGTCAATTTTGCCCACCACAAATTATACGAACACTTACCGTCCATTCTGTTAAATTTTTTAACAGAAATTGTTTCTCTGGATTTGATATGATTGTTTTCCTTACATTCGACATGCTTTCTTAATTCAAATTTAATATTCAACATTTTTTTAAATATTTTAGGTTAGAGGTTAGAGTTAAACGTCATTCTGACAGTGACTGATTGACGAATCTATGGTATTGTAAAACCAGGACCCTGGAAATTGCAACGCCGCGAAACGGCTTTAATGGTAGTTTTTATGTAGGCCATAGAAAGCAATATAAAGAAAAAATTATTTCTAATGAATAATGACTGAAAAATCAGAATAATGGTTCTAACTTTCAAATTTCCGAATCGATGATGATAATTCATCATTAACAAGGAAGGACACATTACGAATAACATGAGTATAGTGCGGCTGACCTTGCTGCAAATCTAGCACTTTTTATGAAAATAAAACAGCAATTTATATTATATCCGCTATGCCAAGACAACATTATTTTGTTATTTTGCAGCTATATTTTAGTAAAATTGACACTAAATTTGTTTTACCGTGATTTATATCCAAGCAAGTTTAATTTACAGTGGTTTACTTACAGGCATATTAACCCTCAGCAATATTAGTTCCATCGCCAGTTTGTCTTTAATTATCTGGTGAAGTTTAACTTAATTTACATTAGTCAGCCTATAGCTACAGTGTTGCCAAGGCTTTGCCTCAATCGGGCCGTATCTCGAGATTCGGCAGGCGTAACTTTAATTCCCTCTTGACATGTGTCGCAATTGTTTTGACAGCTTGTTCCTTGCGTAAATGTCACTGTGATTTTTACTCGAATGGGGGTGAAAGTATGAAAGTCCCATAAAAATGAAAAATAGTTTGATATTAGTTCTTAATTTTATTATGTAGTAGCAGTGATTTTGTGTACGAGAATTTTGTCATATGACTGGAGCCAACGTGCTTGTTAACCATCCCCCTCCTCCCTTATACAATGTTCAAGGGGGGATCCAAAGTGCTGACATTCATGAGGAAGTTGGGGCACCTCCTTCATATGAGGAGGCAATTAATCCCAACGGTAAGAAATTTATCATTAAGTAAACATAGATCAGCCTTAGGTTAGTAGGCTCAGTACACTAAATATTGTTTACCGGAAACCATATACTTATTAGTTACAATGTTGCTTAACTGTTTTTAGCTCCACCGCCCTCATATGATTCCCTTTTTGGAAGAGTTCGACAAGCACAAAAGTCTAGCAAAGGTGTTCTAGATTTTTTGAAGAATGTTATTATTATTGTTTTAGGCACCTGTAAGTATCCTATTTTTTCTTTAAAATGATGAAAAATAGACACAAATGAACACGCAATAATTTAAATAAGAGTTCCTATTGTTTTTTAGTGGGCTGTTCAATAATATTAGGAGTAACGATTGTCATTCCTATATGTATGATTGTGGTAGGTTCTATTTATCTACACGAGTGTCCTCAAGGGGAGTACATTCCAGTTTATTTACTTATTGGTGGTAAGTAATCGTTTTTTAAATCTTTGCAGAATAGATGAATTAGTATAATATTAAAAATGCTTTCATGCTTAGTAATTTTAATCAGTTGGCCCAATAGCTAGCATAGGTCAACTTGGAAATTGTAATTTCTATTGAATCTAAAACGATAGTTATTTAGCCTCTGAACAAACAGCAAGAGAATAAAATTTATTCATAAATGATCAGTTTTGCAATCAAAGCAAAGTACATGATATAAATGTCATTAATATTCAATATGCATACACTGAGGGAATATGTCAAGTAAAAATGTGCATACTAATGGAATGCAAATAGGTAAATTGCAGGAATGTATTAGCATTTTATTGTAACATGATAATAGTATAGGTTGTGAAAATTTAAGGTTGTTTGCACCATGCTGCCTGGTGCATTGGAGAGAGGTATTTAATGGGTCAGTTTAGGTCAGTGCCCAGGTGTTGAATGTATGCAGATAGTGCTTTACAAAATTTGATTTAAGTTTATTTTATGCATTATTACTATGTACAACAGATATTTCGGAATTTAACATTTATTGTAGGCATTTTTGGCATCTTGAAGCAGCTGCTGCATCTCTCGGCGAGAGTGCGACAAACGGAAGAAGAGCGTCAGGAAGAAAATCTAAGACAATCGCCGACCCAAACCTTATTAAACTGCTTTATGCTTGGATGGTTCATAATAGGCTCCGTTTGGGTATATAAAGAGTACGAGCCCAACTATGATCCATCTGTCGGCAAGTACTGTAATAGGAACCTGTACCTTTTTGCTTTCTGGCTTATTACCTCGGTATATATTATATTGGGGTTCATTACAGTGTGCTTGTGTTCTATCAGCGTTGCCACTGTGATTTTTCATACGGATCGGAGGGATGATAGAGAGGGCGGGGGTAGGATATGGTAAATATATTGGTAAGTGATATATTTCTCGACATCTTTTTTACTTCTGGAATATATTTTGCTGGCCAATTGGTGTGTCTATTGCGAGCAAGTAAAGGACTGTAAAAGAAGAGATTTAGGGGTTGAAACTACTTTTTTATTAATATTTTATGAGGCTAGTGAACAAAGGATTTTCTAAACTAGCAATAATAACAGTGTATGCTTTTCATATTTTCAGTGGTGACGTTCTGTGCTATAACTCAGAAAATACATTTAATATGCACTTGAGTTAGCAGCAATAACACCCTCAATGTTTATTAAGAAATCCTAGGCAAGTGTTCTCTTGTTTAAATTTGTCGTTGGCTTTACTAACATACTTGCAGTATCAAGACACGCAATCGGGCAACTCGAGGTGTGGAAGCTTTTGCTCATCGTAATTTTTTATTTGCTTTTGGTGTTTTCTGCATTAAAAAAATGTTATCATCAAAAGATTTCTTTTTTAACCATCTGTGATAAGATACATTAATTTCGAATATTTAGATAGTTTCTCTCTAGGACAAATAAGAAGCTTAGAATTAGGAAACAAACAATTTATTCTTATGTAGTTATATTTTGTATGTTATTTTGTTTTAAATATTTTCAAGGTGTTATGGAATTAGTGTAAATGAAATTATTATGAATTTATTACTAGAATTTAAGTACACAAATATTTAAAACGCACGTTTTGTGTCGGTTTTTGCGAGTCTTTAAAAATATTTCATATTTTACTTCCAATTTTATACCACATTTTCATTTTACAATTACGTGAGGTTTCACCAGTTTCATTTTTTTACCGAGGTTAGGAAACACTCTGTAATTTATTTATTTATTTATTTTATTATTTTTATACTTAACAGAGTTATTACAAGAATAAATCCTATAACTAAGTATAAACCATAAAAAAAGATCACTACATAAAAATATTTTAACAGGAAAAAAACTATAAATAACTAAATTAAAGTGTTTATAATTGACTTAAATCTATTATAATTGGTCCAAAAAATGTCAACTTCACTTTGAATATTGTTATACAATTTACAAATTAAATATAAAGGTGATCCTAGTTGACGGTTGTTGGCCACATCATAATTCAACAGATAGGCTTTAAGGACTTGCCAGTAGCCCTACAAAAGGAAAAGTCAAGTCAGTGCAGCACATTTTCCATCCACCAAATTGGCCAGAAGTTTGTACATACATTCTGCCTTTTGGGCTCCAAAGCAGAAATTTTACCTTATATACAAAGTCGGAAAACCAAAAAGTCTGTGGCAATGCCAAGCTTTAAAGTATATTTTTTTGTGAATTCACCTTGTATTCCTACACTTGACATAATATGAGATATCCAATACATACGCAAATTCTCGATTAAGTTCTTTGTCGAGAATAAGGTCTTTGAAGTAATAGCCTGAACTTATTGATGAAAATTATGACCTTTAGAGAAGGTGATTGCATATATCATAAGGGCTCTCTCTTGTTATCTAGCCCATTATTTTTAATGTTTAATTGGATTAGGGCAATATCATATTAATGAAGAATGCGCAGGATCTATCAAGGTCATAAAATGTTTGGAAATAATGCTAATACGAGTGAATGTAGTTAGAAAATGTAGACAAATTTCCAAGCAAAAATAATCTATCAGTTGCATCAATAAATGTGAAACTATAAGGTTTACGAAGGGTAAAGAGAAGAATTATTTGTCAGGTGAATTGGAAACGCGTAATTCTTGAATATGTTTCTATAAGATTGAATGAATAGCAACATATATTTAAGTCAATAAAAAGGTAACATTTCAGCTAAGAAATCTAAGCATAGCTAAAACACTACTAATAGAAATTGTGGTAATAGATCAGCGTTTGGACTGGAAAGTCATGTTGAGAAGTTGTCTGTGGAAATTTCAAGGTACTGCTCTGCAGTTAGATATTTAGCAAATGAAGTTGCGGTAGAGGCAGCTTTCAATGTGTATCATGCATGCACATATAATGTCAAGGGTAAGATGTGGAATAATTTTATGGAGGAATTCAGTGTTCAAGGCAGCTAGTTCACAATGGCATTCAGTAGTTAATTTTACAATAGTCTCCACATTTTGACAGGAGACATCAGTGCCCTTCTATGTTTAGGTTCAGTACCTCTTCACTCTTTAAGTGGTGCTCGGTCAAGCAGATAACTAACTTGTTCCCGTCAATCTTTCTGTTTCTGTTTTTTTATTTGCATTTTTTCACAGATAACATCCTTTGGAAAGCCATGTTTAGCCAGAAATTGCACAACATTTATTTTAATAAACGGGATCAACCCCATTACAGGAAAATACATATTATTAATACAATAATCAAACCTAACCAAAAATAAATTATAAATATATTAAACATAAAATAAATATATATACTACAGCTACATATATTAATAGAAACCCATTTTAAGAGATAATCAAAGAATTTCCCTAATTTGCCTCCTAAATCCAGATAAGGTAATGCCCAAAATTTCAATATTAAACCTCTCAACAGGGGAGTGAATAGCATAATTGGTACTATGGAATGGTATAGAAAACATTCGGTTTTGCCTAAGGATTCTGGAGGGAATATTAAAATTTATTTTACCAAGAAGCTCAGGACCAACGATCAGGCCATTAAAAAGTTTGAAGACAAATGTTAAATCACCATGTACAGGGTGGCCAACTAAGAGTGCGAGGTACTGTATCTGGGAAACTATCCATCGTAGAGACTTGCGGCAAAATATGTAATTACTAAAACGGTCAAGAGAAAAACCTGGAAAATATTTTCAAGTTTCTAAAATGACCACTAGGGGGCGTAACTGCAATCTTGAATCTAAAAAAAGTGATGTTTCTGTGAATTCCGCTATATTAAGCTAATAAAAAATTTTCACATATTTGAAGTTGAGGATAATGTAAAACTTTTTTGTTTAATGCTTTTTGCTGTATCTCTAAAAATAAAGTGGTGGGGGGGTATTCAAAGTTTTTTTTAAATAACACCCTGTATCTGCGAAACGGCTAAGCCGATTTTAACAAACTTGGGTTAGTTCAAAGGAGCTATTCTTGGGCTACAAATGTTGTATTATTTAAAGTTTCGTTAGTTTCACATGTCGCCGCTAGAGGGCTATTTTCGACATTCCGACAGAAATGGTTAATTTTCTCAAAAAAATTAAATGCATTGATATGATTTTTTTCCCATGAAAAAGTAGCTAAATAATGGCTAAACAAGTTCGCGAAAACCGCATCTCGATATAACCCTAAATATAGACAAAAAAATTTATTACTTACGAAAATCCCTTAATTTATTTATTTTCTTACTATATTTATCTCGAATTTTCTCTTTTATAAAAGTTGTGGCCCTGAAAAGGACCGATTTAAAAAAGGAAGGTTCTTAGTGCCCCCGCAAATGCTCGAAATGCTGACCATCACGCTCTATGCATTGCTGAAGCCTCTCATGGGTAGACAAAACTGCAGTTTTAATTTCGGCTCTCGGCCTGGTTCGTATTGCAGTACGAATCCGGTTTTTCAAATCCTCTCTGGTCGTCAGTTTAGCCTGGAACACGTTGTCCTTTAACCGCCCCCATAAATAAAAATCCAGACCAGTTAAGTCTGGTGATCGCGGAGGCCATGGAAACAGACTTCCTCTCCCAATCCTGAGAACTGTTCTCTAGAATTTCAAATCATCAGCGAATAACAGAAAGTTACTATTTTCAAAGCATGCAGTAATGCAATTAATAAAGATAAGAAAAAGCAAAGGCGAGCAATGGCCATCTTGGGGAACACCGGAGCACACATTAAGGTTACAGGATCTGGCATTACCCAATCGAACTTGTGGAATCAAGTTTGACAGAACGCTGGCAAACCAATGACAGCAAAATCCACAAAGACCAAGCTTGCTCTTCAAGATACCATGATCAACCCTGTTAAACGCCTTGGAGAAGTCAGTATGCATCACATCCATTTGACTTCCCTTCTCCAAGGCATCCAACAGGTCCTGCTGATATATCAGCAAGTTTGTCACAGTAGACCTGCCTGAGCAAAATCCGTGCTGTTGACTATGAGTTCTTTACAATAGAAATAGATTTGGTCATAAATTAGGCTATCCAAGAGCTTCGGAATGGTCGAATGCATGCACACACCTCTGTAGTTCTCTATTTTGTTGTTATCTCTAGATTTAAATATAGGTACCATAAAGCTATGCATCCAAAGTGCCGGAAATACCGCTGTGTTTAGGAATTTTTGAAAGAGAATGAAGAGAGGATAAGAAACAGCACATACACACTTCGATAAAAAAATAGTCCATCAGGTCCCGAAGCAACTTTAGGTTTAAGTTTAGATATTGTATCGAAAATCAGAGCTACCGCTAGTTTAGGATTAGGTATGCTAGTACTATCACATCTCTGTTGAATGATAGTATTTATTTGGATTGTACACTGTTGAAAGAAATTGGGCAAAACCACCTGCTATTTATTCACAGCCTATAAACAAATTATCATTATAATACTGCTCTCTTACTGCTTAGTTGGTACCAAAAACTTTTGGGATCAGCACACAGAAGTTGATCAAGATTTGAAATGTGCTGTTGATAGCAAATGTCAGTTAAAATTTTGCATCTAGACCTAAGATTAGAAAAGGCAATATAATCAGCCACATTATTTGTGGTTCTTTTGAGTAACTAAATATCTGAGTTCACCAGAGAACCATCTGAAAAAATGGGAAGTTTTGTATCTTTTGAGGGGAACAAAAAGAGCCATTGCCATATTTAAAATATGATAGAATACATTTATATCGAAATCATTCAGCAACAAATCCCACATAGATAACTATTAATGGCATAATAATCTTCATCCCTAAAGTCGTAATAGAATTCCTCAAATTGAACACTTGTCTTAAAATTAGCACTAAAATTTAATTGGAAGTTATATGCTATATGAATATGAGATTTGTCAAAAAGATAATCAATAGCCTCACATGCCACCAAGTTATTGTTGCTTGAGAAAACAAGGTAAGAATT
Organism: Pissodes strobi; assembly: GCA_016904865.1. Lineage (NCBI taxonomy): Eukaryota > Metazoa > Arthropoda > Insecta > Coleoptera > Curculionidae > Pissodes > Pissodes strobi. The sequence continues at coordinate 75,319 of JAEQML010040009.1, forward strand.
TTAAGTATGCACAAAACTGTCCCAAAGTCAGACCTGGAGAATTGGGGGTATCTGGTATATTGAAGTCACCGAAAATGTAAAAATCACACACAGAATACTCTTGACGGAGAATGTCGATCGCTGAGTTATTAGCCAAAAACCAGTTTTTGATGTGTTCCTCTTCAACTATAGTCCACTGTAAAATAGGGTCTGAGGGGTGGTAACGCTGATGACACCACCACATTGCTAGTGGTGTCATCAGCAAACAAGATAATGAGCAAGTTTGTGATATTGGAGAAGTTTGGCAAGTCGTTTATGTATATGAGTAACAACAGAGGACCCAGCACAGAGGCCTAAGGGACACCATGCTGAATTATCTGTCTTTCTTATTGTTGATTATCGAAAAGAACATACTGCTCCCTTCCCTCCAAGTAGGACCTGACAAGGGTCACACTGCTTTGGTGAAAATTGTAGTGAATTAGTTTTTTTATAAAGGATTTCAAAAGAAATTTACTCAAAGGCCTTAGTCAGGTCCAGGAAAGTAGCATAAGTGTTTTGCCTGCCACATATTCGGTTAGTCTTTGTTACGGAAACCAAATTGGTTTGGTGCGAAAATGCTGTTTTGCTGAAAGTAGTCATTCATTTGATCTTTTAGTGGTGATTCATAGACTTTTGAAACTATTGGTAACAATGATATCGGTCGGTAGTTTGTTTGATCCTCGGGATCTCCCTTATTCTTGAAAATAGGTATAACTTTTGCTAATTTGAGAGAAGATGGGAATTTACTGGGTTCACAGAAGTTTTATTTCCAGCCCTCAGTACATCTTTAGCTATCATACTGTCTGTGAAAACTACCTTTAATGGCCAAAGGGAGTTATCCCTTTGTTTACCCACTCTCAACACCTTACTCACTCTTTCTGAAGCCGATTTTTTGTTAATAGATACCAACAATTCAGTTATCCTTTGGCGATCTTCCTGAATTTTATCATGGATCCTATCGGAATTGGGTTCCGGTACATTGTACACTATAATATTGGCTCTCAATGCTCTATCATTGACTTAAGTCAAAACTGTATCCGTATTGGGTAGCAAATTTGGTGGTGAGTCAGTCAATGGAGGTTGAGGTTGGTGCTGAGATATTGAGGTTTTAATAGCTGAGATTTCAGTTATTAGTTCAATAAATGAGCTTGTAAAAAATGTTTCAATAGTTTTAATGTCATCGCCTAGCATCCGTATGTCTTCCAACTTCACTGCCTCCTGTGAAGATACTCGAACTTCCATTTGAAACAAGTTGTTAAGTTTTGGAGCACAATCTTTGCATGCGCTATTCTTGCACTTAATCAACTTACACCAATCACAAGGAAACCCAAAAATATCACCAGGATTTTTGGGCGGATCCTTAAAAGTGCATTGCTGGTCACAACTTGAGCAGGTACCAGACATACTTCTGTCCAAAAGTTACCAAAAATATCCAACAGCAGGTTGCTTATAGGTTAGATTATGCAAATACGCGAATTTTGAGGAAAATCAATAGTCCATAAGGAGAACACTAGAAAACATCTGTAGCTGTATACATCCAATACTAAAAGGAAATATTTAACTTATTTTTACAAGAAAATTGATTAAAAATTGGATGAGAAGTTCAAAACAAACATGCCAGTTTGATGTTAGGTTACATTATGGAATTGCTTAAAAATAATGCCTGATTCAAATAGGCCATCCCAGTCTGTGTGTTCACAATTTATGAAAGCTTTTACTACTGTAGAGCCTACCCTCATTTTTTGAAGATCCGCCACATACATCCAGATCCACATAGCCCAATACAGCTTCACGATCAGACAACCCTGCATTAGTACCATACATTGAACTTTGTCGAGGCCAAAATTCGAGCAGAAGTAGTCAATTATTGAGCTTGACGAAGTAGTTGCCTGATTAACAAGCATATTTAAATTAACCAGAATTAAAAGGATTTAGTGTATGTGTCTAATTGTTCAGAAAAGTCTATATTTAAATCTCCACATAAAATTAGTCGAGGGTTTATAGGAATAGAACTTATAAGGTCTCTAGCCTATGTAAGAATTCCTCTATTTTTCCTTGATAAAATATAATATGAGATATCCAATCAGAGCCGGACATACATATGCGCACAATACAACAATGGGGAAAATCATTTCTCAAATATACAAACAAGATCTTTGTCGAGAATTATGCTCCGAGGTCCAATGATCCCAACAAGGTTTCTGAAATAATAGCATGAACATAATTAGTCAAGTCAAGTCAAAAATTCTTTATTCAAAAAAAAATCAAAAATTGTTAGCTTACAATTTACAATTGAATGATACGTCAAATATGCTACAAAACTAACTAAAGTACTAACGCAAAGACGAAGCAATTATTAATTTACACAAACTGTTCTATAAAAAAGATAAAATGACATTGATATTTTCACTCATGAAAATAACTCAAAATACCTAACTTAATTACATCTCACAATCGAGCCAATATTTCACCAATTGAATATGGCTCTAATTCAATAAGTAGCCTTAAAACTCCCCTTCTTAAAGTATTAAAATTTGCCTCGGCCTTCAAATATTCGGGCAATTTGTTAAAAAAATTTACACACGCATACACCCGGCCTCTTTCAGTTGTGGAGAGTCTGTGGACAGAGATGTTTAAATTAATATCCCTGCCTCTTGTATTGAAGGGATGATTCACTACAGAATCAGAAAACTTTTCCCTATTCTTGAAAAAGAAGATAGAGCACTCATACATAATATTGAACCGCTTAAAATGACCCCTGCGTGATTATCTGTGCCCCCGAGATAAGACAACACGAATCGCCCTTTTCTGGAGGATGAACACCCGCTGGGCATCCATGCTACCCCCCCAGAAAATAATACCAAACCTGAGCAGGGAGTGGACGTTCGCAAAATATACTGATCTAAGGCCACTGAGGTCTAGATGTCCTACCAAGACTCTAAGCGAAAAGCAGGCCGAACTCATTCTCTTGGTGACACTTGATACGGGTTCTACCCAATCCAGGTTCTGATCAATGTGGATTCTTAAAAATTTCGTGCTTTTAGCAAGTGTCACTGTTGGAGAGCCCAGCTGGACCTCCTCCGGAATGTCATGTCTTTGCTTTGTTCTCGAGCACAAAAAATGTGTCTTGTCTGAATTCAGAACTAGTCTGTTTGCCACAAACCAGTCCTGAGTTGTCTGAAGGCGCTCGTTTGAGAGATTCAAAAGATTTGATCCAGTTACGAGAATGTTTGTGTTATCCGCGAAGTTTACCAAGTGTGAGTTTCCTTGTATTATTTCCGAGGCCAGATTATTCACATAAAATATGGATAGGAGGGGTCCAATGACGCTTCCCATCTGCAGATGATCCTCTCTCGAGTAAATCTTCACTCCACCTCTCTCAACAACAACAGTTTGCCTTCGTTCGCCCAAGTAAGACTTAATCCAACCAGATGCAGGTGCACGAACACCATACCGATCGAGCTCTTCCAAAATGATTTCATGGTCAAGGCTGTCGAATGCCTTGGAGAGGTCGAGAAAGATTCCCATGGACAAGTTTCCATCCTCAAGAGCCTCCAAGATAAGTTCTATAAAGTCATAGACAGCCGTGTCCTTAAGATAGCCAAGTTGTGAAGTGCAAAAGGCGAGTGCACATTGCTACCTCAAATTTTTTTGAAAAGGCTGGAAGCAAACTAATTGGGCGGTTATTCTGAAGTAGAGTCGAATCACCTTTTTTGTTTGACAATGGCCAACTTAAGCTCATTAGGGAAAATGCCAAACTCAAACGAGTTGTTAACAACATGGCATAACGGAAGTGCAACTTCTTCTGCACACTTTTCAATTAGGTTTGTCGAGATTTCGTCAAATCCTGTACTGGTTTTGTTTTTAAGCTTGGATATAATGTCCAAGATCTCTCCGACCGTGACAGGTGTTAAGAAGAAAGACGTGTTGTTAAAAGGAATATTACACGAGAAAGCTGACCGTGGCAAATCTTTTATGATATTGGGGGCTGCTTGTATGAAGAAGGTGTTAAAATCTTCACATATTATACTTGGGTCTGCCAGAATCTGACAGTCCACCCATCTGCTGCCACTTCCCCTGATTTCACCTGCAATCTGCCACACACTTGGACTTATTGCTGCTATTCGCTATTCGATTTCCGTAGGCTGATTTACGTGCTTTATAAAGAAGATGATTATACTCGCGCTTTTTTTCCCTGTAAGCATTCCTGTAAACTTCCCCGCTCCTACTCAATACTAGCAAGACATCCAGTTCCCCTTTGCATGTCTCAATCTCAACATTATCCTGATAGAGGGGCTGCTTAGTCCTTGGTTGTAATGTTCTTATGGGAAAACAATGATTAAACAGAGGAGTGACAATGCTCATGAAGGTTTTCCATTGCGAATCAACTAAATAATCTGGAAGCCCAAACACAGCATCCCAGCTTTCATCTGCCAAAATGACCTTAAAATTCTCCGTATTACAGGCACTAAAAATACGCTTTCTTATTTTATTTGTTTCACTTGCCTCCAAGTTAAAAGTTATCTGTTGACCAGTGTGATCTGATATATGAGTGCTCAATACTTCTGCCGTAAATGATTGACAGTTTGTGTAGATATTATCGATGCTACTTTAGAGACCCCCACATATGCGTGTATATTCTAAAATAGACGGACTAACATTAAAAGATTCTAACCCAGAAACAAATTCTGACGAGCTTCTACTACTATCCAGAATATCAATATTAAAATCACCTGCAATAAAAAGTAAACAATTTTTATAAAACACCCTAAATTTTCAATTTTGTTTGATAGTTCCTTAACTGGAGCGCTAGGCGAATGATAAACACATATAATAATGAGTCCGCTGGTGCCTATCACCACTTCAACAGCAGCGCACTCAAACACATTACTTTCAGAAATGGCCACTATGTTACAGAGTTCTGTGCACTGAATGCCGTTCCTGATAAATATTGCCACACCTCCGTGCTTTCCCTCCTCCCTGCAAATAGCTGATGTAAGCTGATAGCCTACCAAATTATAATGTAGTTGAGCAGCAGACTTCCAATGTTCGCTGACACAAACAGTTAGATATTCAAGTTTTACCAAATCCTGCAAAGCATTATGACAGCTTCCTATCGATTGTAGGTTTTGATGGAGGATTGAAAATTTTTTGCTTTTGGTACCATCTCTATATGAATTGTTTCCTAACCTTTTAGAGGTGCTAGCTTCCTCAGGTTTAAAAACATATTTATTAGGAGGCCCCTTGGCCAAAATTCTGCATTTATTACTTGTGTTTCATGCTCACTGGGAACGCAGATCTTAAAATATGCACAGATGTTTTGTTTTTTTTTGTGTGGAGTTTTTCACAGGAACTCCTGTTAATGCCATTGTTTAGTAGATAGTTCTCCACATCTTTGCTTGAAGTGTCTGCTGATAAGCCAGAGAGAAACAACCAAGAACATGCATCATCTCTTCTTGCTACTCGTAGATAAGCTGTATCTTCTCTATTTCCTCTTATTGGAGTAGGCCTGGAATTCCTGTTGAAGTCCCTCTTCTTCTGTTGTTCCCATGGGTTTTCTTTGTCAGTTGGACCCTGACTTGGAGATGTTGATGTTTCTCCCATATTATTTTGAGCTTTCATTGACGTTGAAGCGCTAGTGCTGGTTAGTTGTGGCGGGTGTTCTTTCTCGCTTTCTACTGTCATTCGTTTTTGTTCACTATCGTTTTCTTGACAGTTTACGTTTATTGCTATGACGCCAATTATGACTTCGAGAGAAGTCGATTGCATATATGTGTATGATGAACATTTTTAGGTGAATTGGAAACCACTAACTAGACTTGCTGGTGCAGATTGTGACCCTGAACCTACATTATGTGGTTGTCTGTTAAATATTAGGTTGAAGTCTCCATTTATTGGATTGCATCAATAAACAAATCAAAATTTCCATTCGGAGCTCTATAAACTATAACAATTAAAACATTACGAACTTTCAATTCGAAGCAGCTAGTTCATAATGGCATTCAATAGTCAATTTCACAATAGTCTGGACGTTTTGATAGGAGACATCAGGGTCCCTCTATGTTTAGGTTCAGTACCTTAGTGATGTCCGTGCAGAGGACTTCTTCTCACAAAAAAAAAACCTTCAATTCCCCAGAGCATAATATGTTTAAGAGAAATATGTTAAGCGCAATCTTCTAACTTGTCCCCGTCAATCTTTCTGGATCCGCAACATTGGGGTTTGCCTAAGATCCACGTCTCTGTAAGCCACAATGATGTTATATTTGTTTTCTTGTGGCACTTCTGACTTGTTTCTCCTTTTTTATTTGAACATCCTTTGCAAAGCCTTGTTTGGCCAGAAATTGCAGAATATTGGCAGCTTCCATCCGGGTTGATAGGCCTGATACAAATATCCATTGAATTTTTGGGTCATTTTGCACCCTTTATTGGTGGTGGGCGGTCTATATTAGCGCCAGCTTTTTCATTTATGGATGCAGACACCAGCCTAGCACGATTTGCATTAAAACCTCTGAATTTTTGTCAATATCTCTCGACAGCACTTGCTAAATGCACGTAAATAAATAAGACTGATTTAATTGATCAACAAACATAAAAATGGGTATTTTAGTAGTTATTTTACATTTATTAGTCGGACTTTTCCCTTATTGTTCTTAATACGCGATACTAATTCCATAACATCTAGTATTTAATCTTCCTGCAGCTCAAATTTTTATATTGTTTCAATCAAATACAATATATTTATAAATATTATTATAAGCTTAAAAATACTGTTCGGGTTGTTTCGAGTGACAACTCTGACAAAAATAGTGTTCTTAAACAATTTTTGAGTTCCACAAGGTTGACCAAAACGTTAGAATGATCTAGCTCAAAAATTCTCTTTTTCGTTTGTTAAACACGTTTTGATGGTAGCTATTCTTAACTATTGAAGTGGAGGAACGAAATTTCGAAGTGTGAGCACGTCTGAATCCGCAAGGTTTTTCACTGATTCGCTGACTGAAGGTTTAATGAGGAATTACCGAAGTCTTAAACCTAATTAAGAGCGCAATTGTCGCAGCCTGGAGTGCGTTCAGAAACGGATGGTAATGCGAAAATACGGTACTGGTAAGGTGATCAAAATGACGTCATCGGGGAGATGTGTCGGTAAACCTTGGTATTTATATATGAATGCCTTTCAACATTTGTCATATTTTTTTGTAAATAAATTTGGCCATCTTCCATTACGGGATTGCCTTTTTCAGGTAAACTCATTCACATTAATATCCATTTTTTCGGGGAAAAGTTCATAAATACAAATATGAGGCCCAAACATTAAATATTATTATTTTCATCTATTTCTCAAACTTCACTTCTTCATCAACGCGGATTCCCCATATGTCAGGCAATTATTACCCGCCTAATTTAGTAGGGTCATTTGGGAACACCTTGGGCTGTTCCCATTATAATTTCTTAACGGAAGTATATGACGTTATTAGTTTTACTCCTTCGGTTTCTGAACGAATTTGGGGAGACCCAAGTATTATTACCCTTCCCTCGGGGTGGGCATTTCTGAAAACGCTCCAGGTAGAGTCGACATGAAGCGCCATCTGCATGGAAGTTTAAGACGAGAATATTAAGATACGCATTTCTGGCGCTTGATTTAAAACCATGACAATTTGTTCTCACATTAAACATTCGAACATTCCTCATTTTCTCTTATTTGTTGTATTTATAAATTTTAGTTTAAAGGGCTCGAATCCGGGTAGTGTTCATTTTTACATCGCAGAAACTTCGTTATTCTCCGCCAATTATTGTTTTCCATTTCAATACGATTATTGAAGACTATTTATGAGCTTTAAAGAATCTTTTTAATGTGCTTAATAAAATACATAACTTTTATTGTAAAAATGTATTATAAAATTGTGTTAATAAGGTACACTTAAGGGCCAATACTTTGAGTTTCGATTAGTCACTTTAACCGGTCGCTAAATTAATCAGCGTCTTGATTGTGCCAAAACACTGATTAATTTAGCAGATACCAATCTGGAGGCACTCTTTAAGTTAATCAATGTTCTGAATGTGCGGGTTCAAAGTAGTCACTTTTATCGCTCGCTAAACTAATCAATGTCTTGAATGTGCCAATGTCAATATGACATTAATAGATGGGTGATATCCAATCGAAAACACTGATTAAAGTGTCTAATAAGAAGGCCTTAAAGTTATCAGTATACAGGGTCTGGCGAATAGCTTGAACTTCAGGGGTTTAGCTAGAAACAGGGACATGTAATAACTAAAAACAATAATGTGGAGTTTTTGCAGCAAATATTCGAGACCCTGTATATTGACATCTAACCATAAAATATATATGTATATAATAATATTATATCTTAAGAT
>MU186818.1:0-11297 GCA_016904865.1 Pissodes strobi
TTCCCTTATACTTATTAGAATGCCATTATGTGAAATTTGAGTGTATTATTGGTCAAAAATACGACATCAGCTATCTCTCCCTCAAACTGAAGATACGGAATGAATTCAAAAGGAAATTTCTATGGATAATTTACAAGCTATATAGGCACTGCTCACGCACTTATATCCGAAGAGACCCATACATCTTCCCTTATGCTTATTAGAATGCCATTATGTGAAATTTGAGGGTACTATTGTTCAAAAACACGACATCAGCTGTCTCTTCCTCAAACTGAAGATACAAAATGAATCCAAAAGGAAGTTTATATAAATAATTTACAAGCTATATGAGCACTGCTAATGCACGTATATCTGAAGAAACCCATATATCTTCCCTTATACTTATTAGAATGATATTCTGTGAAATTTGAGTGCATTACTATTCAAAAATACGACATCAGCTGTCTCTCCCTCAAACTGAAGATACGGAATGAATCCAAAAGAAAGCTCATATGGATAATTTACAAGCTATATAGGCACTGCTGACGCACGTATATCTGAAGGAACCCATATATATTCCCTTATACTTATTGGAATGACATTATGTGAAATTTGAGTGTATTATTGTTCAAAAACACGACATCAGCTGTCTCTCCCTAAAACTGAAGATACGGAATGAATCCAAAAGGAAGCTCCAATGGATAATTTAGAAGCTATATAGGCACTGCTCACGTACTTATATTTGAAGAGACCCATACATCTTCCCTTATGCTTATTAGAATGCCATTATGTGAAATTTGAGGGTATTATTGTTCAAAAACACGACATCAGATGTCTCTTCCTCAAACTGAAGATACGAAATGAATCCAAAAGGAAGTTTATATGGATAATTTACAAGCTATATAGGCACTGCTAATGCACGTACATCTGAAGAAACCCATATATCTTCCCTTATACTTATTAGAATGACATTCTGTGAAATTTGAGTGTATTATTGTTCAAAAATACGACAACAACTGTCTCTCCCTCAAACTGAAGATACGGAATGAATCCAAAAAGAAGCTCATATGGATAATTTACAAGCTATATAGGCACTGCTAACGCACGTATATCTGAAGAAACCCATATATCTTCCCTTATACTTATTAGAATGACATTCTGTGAAATTTGAGTGTATTATTGTTGAAAACACGACATCTGCTGTCTCTCCTTCAAACTGAAGATACAGAATGATATTATGTGAAATTTGAGTGTATTATTGTTCATTGTCAGGAATACCCCGGAGTGTGAGTGTGGGGAGTTGGGTAACTTACAGCATCCTCTATTTGAGTGTAAAAATATCATACCAATTTTATATGACATACTGGTGGAAAATAATGTCAAAGCCCCAATATCTTTATTAAGTCTGTTGTTTAATCCTAAGAGTGACATCATTAAAATTGTAGTAATGTATTTAAGCGGTAACAATTTAAAGTTGTAAACTTTGAGCTGTTAATGTGGAGAATCCTTCTTTTAGTATCCTCTTGATCCGAGGCATCATTTATTTTGTAAAAAGCTCCTCGGATGTGCGGGAGCCAGAAAGTATCAATAACCTGTGTTGTGCTGTCTGTCTGACAGAGTGAAGGCCAAAAACAAACATAAAAAAACATGACGAAGCGTTGGGAGCTTATATAATAGAAGATAGATCGAAAAGCAGTGAGGTGTCGGCTGTGTTGACCAAAAACACGGAATTGTTGTATTACCTATTTAGTTAATAGAGTGTTTTGAATTAGTTAGTGGAGTGAATTATCTAGTCCATCATTCCCCTTACACTCGCCAACTAGCACCAAATGACCGTTTCTTAAACAGAATAAGCACTAAAACAGAGGCATTTTGTCGCTCTCCTCTCTAATCTATGCTTGACTCTATGCTAACCAGAGCTCAGATGTTTTATCGGTCAATCAAAATCAAAACTGGAAAAAAAATTAAAATCGAGCCTCAGGCGGTCCTTTTAGTCTGGAGAAGCCTTTGTTACCTCCACTTACTGACATTATAATTTTTCTAATTTGACTCTATTTTCAACGAGATTTTCAACTTCTAACCGATTTAAATAATCAATTTTTTCCAGAAAATCACAATATATCAAAATGGCCACTGAGCAGCTGGTACTTCTAGTCATCTTTAGTCTCGCAAGTTCTTCATTCCAAGACGTTATAAGCAACAAAATCGATTCGCAAGAGGAAAGTCCCTTGGCTGGCGTGGCCAAAGAAATATTGAAAGAAAAGAATTTGGAAAATATAGGAGGAATGGTAAGTTCATATTTGGTATAGAAATATATTGCTCGTTTGTATAGAATAATTTTTAAACTTTCAATCATTCTCTTTTTAGTGTTTCGATCTCCTAAGATAAAGCGGTAAAATCGTAGGCCATGATTTTGTAATAGTACGAATCAGTTTATTCCTTCAAAAAATCGAAACATTCTAAAATCATAGAAAATGTGTTTACTAACTGGCGTAGATGGCGAAAAAGATATCAGTTTTTCTCTAGTTAATCTGGATTTCCAGTTTTTTTCAAAAATTTCGGGAAAAAAGTTCAAAACTGCCTGCAGACCTTTAAAAAATAGAGATTCAAAAATAGGAAGTTACTTCGTAACTCAGAAGCTCAAAAGAGAAATTCGTAAGCTTGAAGAAGAATCGATTTTAAGGAATGCAATTCATCTTCACAGACGGCGCGTAGTAAATGATAAATGATAAATACAAATGAAGCAGGGGTATTGCAAAGATATTTTCATTTGTCGATATAGAAGGCCGGACATAGTTGAACAAGTAATAGCGATTTCGCGGATTCGGTTCGCTGTCATCATCTAATTTATTACTAGCCTATGGACACTTGTATTTGGTAGTTGAGATTGCTAAACTAAAAAAAAAATATATTTTAGTTGGTGCCAACTGAAACCCTAGTTTTGTTATAAAGCTCGGTCAGCCGAGCCTGGAATCTTCTGCAAGTTCTATGTTTTTCTGCTAGCAGGTTTAGAAAAAGAGTCTAGATCCCCAAGTCTTTTGTGCTTATCACTATTGGTCAAGAGCAAAGAAATTAACGGTATACTAATAGAAGAAAGGGGGAGTTAAATTTTTGGTTCCCATTCATGAAAATTTTTAAATTTTATCTGAATTTTAGGTAAATAGCTTTATACAGTCTGGCGGAGCTAAACAACTGATGGATGGCGTATTACAAAATCTGGCCTCGAATGAAAATTCCGGTCAATTATTGGAAAGTCTGGGGAGTCTCTTGAACAGTGGAGGTGATAGTGGTGGGAACAAAGAAATCAAGCGAGGGAGTACCACGTCAAGAAAAGAATCGAATGGTATGTGAATAATAATCAGTTAATTTACCTACCCCTTGGTTACGTGGCATAGTCGTAGCTAAACTAGGTAAGTCAGAAATAGAATTTTCTCAGGGTGAGTCAAAATTATGGCAACATACGAAGAATTATTTTTGATATTTCAAACAACTGTTTCTGCGTATCTTCTAACCTAACTTCCTATATTGGCATTTATCACGTGACAATTGAGCGGGCGGAAATGATAGAAAAAATTAGATAGAATCGCCAAAAATTATTAATACAGTCTTAGTCTTTAAAACTATAATTAACTTGGTGGTGACCCCCCCTCCCCGGGCTTAGCTTGAGCTGGAGCAACCCTCCCAATTAGGTTACACCATCGTTGAATCTTTTTCTTCTTCTTCTTCTTCTTCTTCTTCTTCTTCTTCTTCTTCTTCGTGGGCATAAGCCTTTTTCACATGTCCTTATCTAGGGCAAGCTGCTGTCAGTTTCGACCCAGAGACTTTTTGATATCGTCTAGCTATCTCTTTTGGGGTCTTCCAACACTTTTGTACACTTACTCGGGTCCTGCCTTGCCACATGTCCAGCCCACCACCACTTAAGTTCAGCTATACGTTCGATGATGTCTTTTACCTTCTTCTTCTTATTTCTGAATTGCGTATTTTGCCCATAGGCTGATTCCAAGCATGTACCTTTTCATCGCTCTTTGAATGGCCTAGGTACACGTATTCTTCTACGGAGTCAAATACGAGGTCGTCTATTGTCATCTGTAAGTCGTCCCTACTCATGATCTTGTTGAGATTATTTTTAGTCCTACCTTTAGGGATTCTTCATGTAGTTCCTTCATCATATTTTCTATTTCATTGGGGTAGCTGCTTATTACCACAATACCATCAGCAGAGCATAGATGGTTTAGGGATACTCCGTCCACAATTATGTCTCCCCAATGCAATCTTTTAAATACATCTTCCAGGGCCAAGGTAAATAATTTAGGTGAGATAGTATTTCCCTGGCAAACGCCTCTGTTGATTCGGATTTGATCTGTTATTAAACCCTCGTCTATTACAACCTGCACTGTTGCATTTTCGTAGATGTATTTTATGAGGGCAGGATATCTTGTATCTATTCTGGCTGCATCCATTGCTGTATCTATCGAGTCAAATGCCTTAGGGTAATCTATAAACGCCATATGAAGTGGTATATTATATTCAACACTTTTCTCGATTAGGTTGTGAATTGTTTGTAGGTGGTCTATTTTGCTGAAGCCTGTTCGGAAACCTGCCTGTTCGAGTGGCTGGTAAAAATCGAATGTCTTTGTCAGACGCTTTTTAATAATATTTATGAAAAGTTTGTAAAGGTGCGACAGGAGACATATTGGTCGATAGTTTTCCATATTGGCGGTATCGCCTTTCTTGAAGAGTAAAATAACCTCTCCGTTATGCCAGGCTTTGGGGATCTTTCCTTGGAGTAGGCAATTATTAAGAAGTATTCTGATTGCTTCCCTCCATACATCTCCACCCATTTTAATCAGTTCAGTTGTTATTCGATCTTCTTCATTTGTCTGAGCGCCAACACCATCTCTATCAGGGATATCTTTTGAGCCCTCGTTCATGATCACTTGTGGCTGGTTCTGGAGAAGTTGAACTGTAGAGATTTCGATAGAAGCTTTGAATCACGCTCTTGATTTCGCTCTTACTGTTCACGATCATTCCTTGTTTATTCCTCATTTTACGAATTTTTACCGTACCCCTCGATCGTAATACTCTCATGATTTTATTATCTTCTGTTGTGTTTTCATCTCTTATTTTTTTTTCGGATTTCTTGTGGATGACTTTGTGTAGTTGATTGTTGGCACTTTAATGTTGCACCTTTCAAGGTGACGAGCATGCACTCTCTTGAAGGATGCGACTATAACAAACAAATAAGAAATGACAGCTGATTGCTACATCTTTGCAGGCACAGATAGAAATAACCCCACGGGAACATCCGGTTTCCTCGGCCTGGATACAGGCATGAATGGGGATTTCTTGTGGCTATAATAAGACACTCGATTTTTCCTCAGGGAGTAGCAACGGTCACTGAATGATTGCCACGTGCTCACCCAATTGCGACAAAGGGACAACACAAAACGCGTGTTGACTCGACCGAAGAGGAAGGGGAAGTTCAAATGTTATAGGACGTGCAGCAATAGCCTGCAGAAAACTCATTATAAAATTTGAAATGGAGTTGTTAAAATACAGGTTATGAGCATTAATGGAGCAAAAGAGAATACTAAAAATGAACCTCAAAAAATAAACGGAAATCATCATCATGTCAATAATAAGCATTCCATGCTCAACGTCAATATTTTAACGAAGAACCAAAGACGCTGATATTCATGATCCGCAAATAGTATGAAAATCTATTTAATATAACAAAACTACCTCCATGTCTTTCATTGACCTCGCACAAATTTTTGATAGAAACAAGCTAGACGATCTTTTGGAAGCAATCATTAAAGAAGTATTCGTTGATAAAATACCTGCCAGAGAATCAGTTAGTCTGATTTTATTCAACCTTATTATTCTAACAGTTGGTAGAGATTATAGAGTGGGTAGGCAGGGCAGTAAGATAATTTGTCATGCTGATGAAGCAGTAATAATGACGGATGAAGAGGATGGCCTCTAAAGATGGCATTCGAAAACTATGATTTAAATTGGAAATATCAAGTAAATATCCGAGTTCCTACGTGATATCATCTGAAGAAGTAAAACCGATTATGACCTAAGCTCTTGAGACAGCTCTTATTGTCCCTTAGGTGGCCAAGACGTCTTAGTCTGTATGCAGTCTTCAAGACTTTAGGCTCCAGGAATTCGTAGAGGACGACAAGCCAGTCAGTCCCTCGATGTCTTTTCAAAATTAAGATCCAGCGCTGACATAATGCGTTTTATAGTTAGTCAAAATATCAATTTCTTACTCTATTACAAAATCTTCATAGCAGCTTGGCATTTTATAGTCTCTTTGTTTTCTCATCAGCCTTCACCATATTATGAGGATTCGCCATATCATCAAGATTCATCAGATGAAGATGTTCTTCTTGTTTGGTCTTCATCTTCAGGGCTTCTGAACGTCTCTTTTTTATGAGCTTCTGAAGTTTTCTTCTGAGGAGCTTCTGAAGTTTTCTTCTGAGGAGCTTCTGAAGTTCTCTTCTGAGCTACTGGAGTTCTCTTCTGATGAGCTTGATTCAAAAATGAGCTCAATGTCGTTGTTTGAGCCACTAAACAAAGTTGGTTCAAAGTAGTTAGATGAGTCGGCTTCTCTTGGTTCTTCAGAGTCGATTTCAGGGACCTCAACAGGATGATCTTCTCTCCGGCTGGTTTCACTTACTGGTGTTGGAGGGAGTGGGAAAGGATATTGTAATGGAGGGAAAGAATTATTGGCAAATTTCCAGTGAATGCTGGTTTTTTGAGTTGGTACTATCTGAGTTTCATCTCTACACGAACCACTCTTTTCCTTCGAATCTTGGTTGTTCGATGGAATTTTTTAAAGAAAGATGAATTTCCAGTAATAACATATTCATTTCTCTTGACTTTTATTGATGTACCCATAATTTGTACAATTGTTAAAGGTCTTGGGTCATAGGCAGGTGTCAAAATATTTCTTTTTGTCTGTTTACACAGAACTAAATCTCCTATTTGAAAGTTATGGGACTTAGTCTTCCTCTTCTTGTCTGCATGCTTCTTCTGTTTCAATTTGTTCTTGAAATCCAGTTGCTTGATGTCTTCATATTCATTTGATTTGAGGTTTTTCAATGTGTGAAGAAAATTATTCATCTTCCTACCAAACACAATTTCAAATGGTGATTTTTTCGGTTGTAGAGTGTGGTGTGATTCTATAACTTATCAAAAAGTCATGAATTTTTGGAGTAAAAATTTCCATTTTCAATGTGAGAGCATAGTAATGATTTTTTCACAGTTTTCACAAACCTTTCAGCCATACCATTAGCTTCTGGCCATGCTGGTGTTATTCTTGTGTGTTTTATTATCCCATAGTTTTCTAGAAAACTAGCAAATTAGTGTCCATTAAATAGTGGTCCATTGTCAAACTTAATAGATTCTGGAAATCCCCCAAAAATTGGGGTGTTGGTGGTAGGGTCAATTTGGGGTGGAGGATCGGGTAAGGAGTTAAAAATATCAAATACCTCTTCTCCAACACAGTGGAGAAGCATCGCCTCTTTCCGGTCATCACTGGTGATGCCTGATGCAACCAGAAAGTTGTCAAATCTCTTTATCCACTTTTGCCATCGTACTCCAACATTTGCTTCATGAACGTTAAATGTAAAATTATTGTTATTTTTTTTTATTGTTATACTATTTTTCCTTAGATGATATAAACCCCATGGAACTTCTGTCAGGATTAGGTTCCATAGTTGGTGCCATGCAAGGCGTGGGAGCAGATGGTGGCCAAGCAAATCCTGCTGCTCTTCTGCAAGGATTGGGTTCTTTACTTGGAGGAGCGAATAATGGCGGTAAGAAAACAACTTTTTGCTACTGCTACTACAGCTGAAACTTATAAGCATTTTTAGGAGTTTGTATTGGGATCATGATTAGGATTTATTTAAAAACAAGCTATATTTTTTACTGACATGAAGTATCTATTTTAGGTGAAGGAAATAATGCAGCAGCTGTACTTCAAGGACTGGGTTCCCTTTTGGGAAGTGCTTCTCGTGGAAATGGTAGACAAGAGGGTGAAGACAATAACGCCGGCGCCCTTTTGCAGGGGCTAGGTTCACTTTTAGCGGCTGGGGGAAATCAAGCCGGTAAGGACCTAGCTGTATTTTTTTCTTAAAACAAAATTATGACAGTATATAGTTTTCCTCATATGCATTACTCCGTATGCAACATTTAAGAAGCCTTATAAAACATTCCTTTATAACGTTAGCAATAGATGACATATTTGAGCAATGCGTTCCCTTACAACTCTTTCCTAGATGGAAATTTGTCATCCTGATACATTTTTCAGGTCTAAATCATCGACCATCAATCATCGTTAAAACGGCTTCGCAGTTTGTTAATTTACTTTTGGCTTACTTTTTAGATGGCAATGGTGCTGGTGCTCTTCTGCAGGGTTTGGGTACCCTTTTCGGAGGAAGTCAAGATGGTGGAGAGGGCGGATTGAACCCGGAAATGATTGGCAGCATGATCAACATGTTTGCTAATTCTCAAGGCGAACAAAAGAAGACGGCCAAACCGTCTAAATCTAAACCGCCCAAGAAAGTAGCCAGCGAAAAGACAAAAACAAGAAAGGTAAAATCAGTGCACACCCAATAAAGTCAAAGTGTCAAATAATTTTAAAAACTGTTTTTAATCATTTCATCTGCGAGTCACCTGATGATTGTGTTTAAGATGATCTTCAACTTTGACTAGTTCTTCGATTAATTTTCAGCATTTCTGTGTAATTGGTCATTTATTTTAGGAGATCACTAACTTTAGTCCCTTGTAGTCAGGGCAATATAAATTCTGTTTCACAGGCATATAAGGAATGGTGAATTGGGAAATAAGAAGGTACCCTCGTAAACATTGTAATAGCACCCCCCCTAGTGTAGGTATGACTTGCCTGAGACCTTGAGGAGGAAGAAATTGCCGAGCGCATCTTAAATGAGTAGCTAGAACTCTGCAGGCCAAAAAGGTACTCCCTGACATGGTCCCTGAGGAGGTCAGAAAGCTCATCCATCAAGACTGCTAAAGTTCACAATAGCATGAAATGATAGTAAAATGCAATATTCCTTCATTCGAAGGCCCGAACTGACCTTGGAGTAGAGACTTTATGCCACAATTAATTAGATATGGCATGCAACCTGCTTTCAACATCGTGGATAGGTGGACCAAAGTGGATGATTTAAACATCACTCCTTCTGGACTAGACTATCATAATACCATTCACCAAATGAAAGACACTGTGGGGACTTGGAGCTCTTGCATCTCTGGTGTGTTTGGTGAGTAGGAGTGAGTGAAGAGGAAAATTGTCGAAGCATCGAAAAATATGAACATACATATGAAGCCTGAATCTCAAAATGAACAAGTTATCAGGCCTGCCATTGCATTTGCTGTTTTCATCTTGTAGCCATATGGTAGAACAAGAAATAATCAAACTTAGACTATGGAAAATTCAAAGACTTGTCGACGCAGCCATGGAAGTGGACTATTTACGATTTCACCTGATGATCATAAGCAAAAAGGGGAGACTACACAATGAGACTGTAAATTTCAAGGCAATGAATAGCCAGATCAACTCGCAAGAATGGGATTAGCAACGGCAATCACAGGTGCAGCAGCAGATTCAGATCTGCTGCTTTTCAGAAATGGCTCACACCTCATCTCGCAGCAAAATATCTAGCTGGGTACGTGGCAAACACCAAAGCTACTGGCGAAATTAGACGAGTAAAAAATATAGAAAACCCTTTATACAAGTGCTCAGCTCAAAACAAGCCAGTTCTTAAAATGTTCACCAATCGTCACAAAAATTATTCTCCTTTCTGCAGTGCCGTGACCGGTTCGTTTGCGTCATGGTTTTGTTGACAGCTGCGCAGAATAACGAGGTTATATACCTCCCGAGGGATTGCCTCATGTTTTTGAACCAACAAGTTTTTCATGGGCAGTGTTTGCCTAGAATTTTTGCGCTTTCCTACATTGATTACTTCGGAGATTTTGTTCATGCAAGGGCTACCTCGTTACTGATTCCTTTTACTCAGTTGATTTCCGGTAGACGTCTAACCCAAACTAGAACTTTTTGTATTTAAACCGCAACTAAATTGTCTGAAAGTATAGTTAAATATTTAAACTAAGGTTTTGCAATAAGGTTTTATGTCCCATCTTTTCTATTATTTTTTGCTCATTTAGTAACCAACCTAATATCATTCTTCTGTCAACATTTTCCATTGTTTTTCCATTATCGGCTAACATATTATTTTTTTCCAAATTTGTTTCTACAATCATTTCTTAAATTGGTGTTTAAATCAATACAATCAATTTTGTTTCTAGATAAATTTTTTGATTTGTTGTTTAATATCGATATATTTTTTAGTCATGGTGATTGATTGAACTTCAACACTTCACACTTGATCATGTAATATATCTGGATATTTTAAATCAACTTCAAATATATATCCGGTTTCTGCGGTGTAAGAAATATTCAATATGTTTAAATTTTCCATTTCATTGTTTTATAATCAGATGAAATTATTTGGTGGAAGATATTGCGACATTCCATAACCATAAAGATTGGTTGCGTCAAGATACATATTAAATTTGCTTGGTTCTGACGGATCATAATTTGAAAGATAAATTTGCTATAGATTTTCTAGTTATAGAAGTATTGACTCCTCCGCGTACATTACTTATAAGAAACTGCAACATATCAGGAACAATTAACAATTCTAATTCAACCCCAGTGCAACGTAAACATGCATCAAAACTTAAACCTGGAAAAGTGTAATAATAGGCTGGATCCAATTTGTAAGTGCTAATACATGTTTTTCTACAATTATGATGATGATATAGCATGAATACTGCAACATATAAGGATCGGTTAACAATTCTAATTCAACTCCAGTGTAACGTAAACATGCATCAAAACTTAAACCTGGAAAAGTGTAATAATGGGCAGGATCCAATTTGTAAGTGCTAACACATGTTTTTCTAAAATTATGATGATGATATAGCATGAATACTGCAACATATCAGGATCGGTTAACAATTCTAATTCAACCCCAGTGTAACGTAAACATGCATCAAAACTTAAAACAGGAAAAGTGTAATAATGGGCAGGAGCCAATTTGTAAGTGCTAATACATGTTTTTCTAAAATTATGATGATGATATAGCATGAATACTGCAACATAACAGGATCGGTTAACAATTCTAATTCAACCCCAGTGTAACTTAAACATGCGTCAAAACTTAAACCTGGAAAAGTGTAATAATGGGCAGGATCGAATTTGTAAGTGCTAATACATATTTTTC
>MU186818.1:11307-21665 GCA_016904865.1 Pissodes strobi
TCAAAACTTAAACCTGGAAAAGTGTAATAATGGGCAGGATCCAATTTCTAAGTGTTAATACATGTTTTTCTAAAATTATGATGATAATATAGCATGAATACTGCAACATATCAGGATCGGTTAACAATTCTAATTCAACCCCAGTGTAACTTAAACATGCATCAAAACTTAAACCTGGAAAAGTGTAATAATGGGCAGGATCCAATTTGTGCTAATACATGTTTTCTAAAATTTTGATGATGCTGATATAGCAGGAATAAGAAAACAAAGCAGTGCACCATTTTAAACGGAGATTGAGATTAAAGTTATGACTCAACAAGTTTTTCATTTTGACTTCCATGACTGAGTCCTACTCTTGGGTGATTTGCTATTAATTTTTTCCAATGCTTTATTTGCTACTTGAGTATCAATAATTTTGACAATCGGGATTATATATGGAAAACCTTCGTTGCAGACTTCAGCCTGAATAGATTCATAGAAGGTGATACCTATATTTTCTTTATCGATCTGATGAAAATATATAGGGTTTCAATAGACTTTTTGACAATATTTTATATATTTTTACATTAATTATAATTAGTTCTTTCCTTCAGCAGAAACGAGCAGAATATTGATAGATCCCTGGATAATTAATTAGTAAATTCCCTTTATTCGGATTCAGATATGCTAACAAACTAATCCACTAATTAACTAACACTAATTTTAGGAGGACAAGTCGAAGTTAAATATTCGTCAAAACAAAGGTATTGATGGTATTTTATCATTGGCAAGCACCTTTCTTGGTACTAAAGGTAATGAAAAAGGAAGAGGAGGTTTAGATGTGAAATTTATATTCGATAATTTCCCATTAATTGTAAAAATGGGCAAGTCATTAGGTGGGCCAGAATTAAAAGTTGGTATTTTTTAACCACCCTTTGGATATTTTGGAAGAGTTTTTTCAGCTAATATTTATGAAGTATGTCGAGCTTGGTATGAGTATCAATGGTTCATAATTTGTTTAATTTAATTGCTACCCGGCTTGGTATGAAACTGTTGAGTTGGGATCATGTCGAAACTAAAAAAATGTTTATCCATTTGCTCCCTTATGCTCAAAATTTTAAGACTATTTTGTCACATTTTCCAAAACTTATCTTTTGATTCACCAGAAAAATTATCAAATGCTTCATTGCGAAGAAAAATATAGTGATGTATTGCTAAGTCATTTCACTTTGATTAATACAAAAATAGCTATATAGTTTAAAAAACTCTTCCAATTTTTTGTCAGTCTGTTGTTGCTTTCATGATGCTTTCTGTACTGTTTTATTTTAGTAACTTTAGTCCCTTGTGTTCGATAATAGTTAAATTGAAAGCACTATGTAAAGCAGAATTTGTAAAAAATAGCAACAATATGGTATAGTGTAGTACCAAATCTGTCTAGGGTTATGAGTAGAATTTATTCATGCCATTTCTGACAAACTTAAAGATATGGCAACATTGCCAGTACCATCCTTTAGTACGCACTAATTTGTTAATTTCATAACAACCTGATCAGCTGTTAACAGTTTTCATTCTTTTGGGATACACTTGAGGTTCCTCTGGTTTGGTTCATCGCTGCAGAACCTCTACAGGTATTCTTTGACAATCATGTGACCGGTTAGGAGGCCTGTGATAGCTTTAAGGTAGGTCTTATTCCCTGCCTGTTCTCTGACTTATTTTAGTTAGGTACCTTCATGGGAATGTTCTTGCATCATAAGTTCTCGATCTCAATCTCAGGTAGGATCAGATCCTCCCCTTTATCACCAGGTAAAGTGGTGAAAGTTCCGAAAGCACCTCCACTGGGTATATTATTACATTTGTAATACCTAGGTAAGTCTAGTCTTTAAATTTTCCTTAGCCCCTACCTATGGCCACCAGACCAATGTTGCATGTTATGGAACACCTGATAACTCTGGTAGAAAGTTAACGAAGCACTTTGGGATTCAGGTTTATCACTCGTTTAGCTTACTTTTATATGTTCGCTGCGAGCTATATGCTTATAGTGTTGCTATGTAATGTGATATGTTTATGCTATGTTGTTTGTTTGTTATGATTATGAGTGTATGTCTCTAACACTACTAACCAACTAATTTTAATTTTAGAAATACTTTGATCCTTTAGATGATATACTGTATGTATACAACGAAATTATGGATACTAAAAAAGACGTTAATATTAGTGAACTCTCGCCGAGGATTATTAGGATTTACAAGGCCTATCAAGAGTTAGTTAAGCCATATTTGCAATCGGTATATGAGATTTCTAATTTTTAACAAATGCTACAGTCAATATGAACTGTGCCTATGTAGCCAGTTTTATTCAAATTAAACCCCAACTAGTACAAAGTCAAATTTATATCTGGATGATCAGTTCTCTTTTAACCCAATGTTATATTAATACCATTACTGAGAAGGCAGGAAGATTCGGTCTTAATCTGTCTATCAGTATGTAGATGTAAGAATGAAACGTACTTACATTTTAATTCCTGTTTTAGGCTGATAAAAGGGAAAAGCAGGACGAATCGTTTGATTTCAGCAATATAATGAACCTGGCAAGTACTTTCCTAAATCAGGCGAATAGTAACGATGGCAAAGGTGGATCGAACTTTATGGATTACTTGCCAATGATAATGAATACGATTAATTCCTTCACAGGTAAATTAGCTATCATCTTATCATTACACCACACTATCGTATATCTTATCATGTCCGAAACCATTTTTTGTGTGCAACTTTAAAAATCATAGAAAATATAAAAAATTAAATACAATGATTTATTAAGACTTCTTTAGCGATGTTGACCACAATCCAAATTTAGAAAATTCGGTATGCTTTAAAAAATACGTAATTCTCTGGCTATATAGATAAAAGCTTACAATTTCTTCTTTTCAAAGCAAGCAGCGTTACACACCGAATTGGTCGAATGAAATATTAGACTGTAACACGTTTTACTGATTGAACCCAAAATGTAAGCAAATATTTTTTTTCACAATTAATTTTAAAAAATGAACCTAGCCCCGGAAAGTCGTGGTACAAAGCCCGGCCCCTGTCGTGGAGTCATTTGAGCGCCACCAGTTCTAGCCAACTAAACGGAAAAAGCTTTGCTGGTGTTGTACAGGATGGCTAGGTCAGCTCAGAAAATTAACCGGTACTTAGTCCTTAATTTCAAACTATCAAGAAAACGAGAATAATGGTGGGATTATAATCAACTAACTTAACCTATCAAGAAAACACAATCTAAAAATTTAAGGAACAATATATTTGCTACTAAGTTCTTTCTTTTTTTTTGAAACCACATCAATAATCTATCTGGAGAAAAAAAGTTAAATCAAAATGTAGTCAGTTAAAGACAAAAGAATAATAAATGACTGTTAAAGTAGTTGATAAAATAAACAGAGTACAATATGGAGATTGTACAGTGACCAATTCGGTTGGAAATACTCGGTTCTGTATGACTTAGCACTAAATGCACTAAACACTACTTATCAAAGTGATCACTTGACGTTAACTAAGCTAATTACAACTAGGTAGGCGTGTGCTAATAGCTGCACTGATTTTGAGTGCAGCAATATGCAGCAATGAACGGACACAATAATTAGATAAAAAAAATGATAAGTTAATAAAAGAACCGCACTAGAATAAAACTATTGAAAGCATGGCTGTCGCTTGATTCATATTATAAAGAGATAAAATTCAGAGCGGTTATATCACTCGACAAGTGAATGAAAAGAATGAAATTATCGAGCCAGACTTTTATTAAAATGAAAGAAAATTCAAAGCAATCAGATTGACTGACCCGATAAACCAGTGAATAAATGTAAATAAAGTTAATGAGCTACCTCAGAACTCGGCGTTCAATGTTTGATTTATATTAATGAAAGAAAATGAAGAGCGATTATATTAAACCGATAAACATAAGAATTAATGAGACATAAATCTTCTAGTACCATATCTAAATCCACTCGTCGAACTCTGGTGGAGGCGCCGGGCACTTAGGAATTGGCTCTAGATGGTCCCGTGGGAAGATCTAGCCGAGGTGTCTCGATAGATTGGGGTAGAGATAAGTGCTGGTGGTAAAACCTACTTCCAACCTACTAGAACAGGGTGACTCTAGCAGCGGGTAAAGGTCGTGGCCTCCGTGAAAGAGGTTGTACCCTCCGGAAAAAGGATAAAAAGGTTCTGGTCCTCCAGAAAAACCCTGAAATAATCCAGTGCGCATTAAACGAAGCCCCCTTACTTTAATGAAAATCATAGACCCCCCCTCTTGCATAAATACATCTTCTTTATAAAGCAAAATTTCCCCAGACAAAAAAAAACATGGACTTGCAATGTCCATCAGCAAATAAAGGAAATACTAAGGTTCATACAACTTGAATATAACAAAGATAGGGATGAATCACCCGTAAAAAGAATATATAAACTTCCCCATATGATCAAAATTAAAGTTACATTAAAGTAAAATTCAGATTAGATAAAATGGAATAGATAAGATAACATGTGAGAAAAGCAAATAGCGATATATGCGCAAAAAAAGGTAACACAGGTAAGCAATTAAATTATTAATATAGGCCAAACGATAGCTATAGTTACCTCGATCGGTTAGAGTCGACGGTCTCGGTCTTGTATGACGAACGTGGGAAGCCTCTTTAAATAATGTGAAGAAAAAAACCATTAGCATCATGGCGTTGACGCGCTTCACATGCAATAGAAAAAGAAACCCAGAGAAAATACTTACCTAATACAGCAGTATCTAAATCCCGACTAATCGGTCGTGTTAAGACATAAACAGAAAGTCAACACAACAAATCCCCAAAGAAAGGGTGGAATTGAATCACAATAAAATGTTGAGTCTCTACGACTGTATTAAAAGAAGGCTTCTCTCCTCGCCAAACGATCAAACTATAAAGAACTCTCGACCGTTTTCGTCACTTTGCCTTGGCTTACGTCCGATTAAGAAGTAGAGATGGACTGAAATAAGCTGAGCGATTTCGATACGGTGAATAATTCCAAGACAATAAACGACCGAGCTCTCGTTTATTATGATGATAAACGATGGTGTAACTCCCGATTAATTCACCAAAATTGAATGATCCAAGAAATACCAGAGAATATTCCCTAACAAAACGATAACCTTTTAAAAATTTAAATCGACAGCTGGCGTTTACAAGAAATGGTACATCTCTATTACTCGGATGAAGGTCGCAAAAACTACTACTAAAATACGGATCAACGAGTCAAATGAAGCGTTTTTTGCAGGCTTCACTGACAGAACTCTGAAAAATATAAATCTGTTCGCTGGCTGTTCCATGATAATATGATACAAATCAAGCCAAGTTATCTTAATAATAAGATGCATCGCTTTCGCTTATCAACTAAAATAAATAAGAGTCACAATGTGTAATAAATGCTAATACAAATATATAGCTAACCTACACTTAAAATATAGATAATTTATATTAAAAGAAAAATGCGGCAATTTCAAGCGTATCAACAACAAATAGAATCAATAAATTTAGAATTAATAAACCAAAGAGTGCAAAATACAGCTTCTTTTTTCCTAAATGCTGCATATAAATGAAATTTTAAAAAATATTTGACATTGGCAAAATCGAATTGTCACAAGACATAAAAATTTATCATTACAAATTCTACAACATATTTGATTCAAGATGAAAAAACATAGAAATTGGATGAGGGTTCTATGGAGAAACGTTGCACAAAGTTAAACATACAAATGTCTACTTGGTAGAAAAACTAATAAGGAAAAAAGGAAATAAAGTATATGATAAATGGTTTGGATTGGATAAATCACACAATTCATGGATTCTTAAAAGATATAATAAAATTTCAAAAATAATCATTCAGGGGGTATTTTAGTTTCAAATGTAGTATAACCTACCCGGGTCAATTCAACATAATTGAATGAGATAAGTAAGGTTGTGTTTGGTCTTTATTTTGCCAATGACCGTCAAAGTAGATTAAAAAATAACCAATACCTACATTGTGATAATATTACAATTTTACTTACTCATAATGCGCTCGATGATAACAAAATTAGAGAAATTTGAGGGAAAGGTGCGTCATGTAAATTAAACCACAGATTCCTAATACTCATAATTTATTAGAGAAAGCGTGCCGGACGACTCAGCCTGGAATTTACTAGGGGAAAGAGTACGGCAGAGAAACCCTCGATCTAAATTCCTAAACCGAATTATGCTGTATAACCTTTATTAGTATAATAATTAATTAAATTACTGTCTCCCGCGCCACAATTAGTAGTTCCACACTCGTAACAATACATTTAAAACTGTGAGGGGGTTATTGTTAGTTAGCCAGACGCCCCTGGCGGGTACTGAGGTCCTGGAATATGAAGGCTACCCAGCTATTTAGATGCAATTTGAGCCAATATCTCTAGAATGATCATTATATTTATAACTAGAATATTCTCCCGTCAGGGTAGGAAATGGTTAGTATAGATTCATCAAGGCCCTGGAGTGCACTCTCAAGTCATACTAAAATTAAAATCCTAGCACGAAAAGACAGCAAATAATACATTTTCTGTTTTCATTTAAAGCAGTGTTGTCCACAGCATAAAACGATTTCTTTAAATAAGTACACATGTTATGCCATCAAATATGAATTATCCATGAGAATAAATGAAATACTTGTGCACATTATGTTAATAACGATATTATAAATTTTACTGACCGGTTATAACACAGAACACAAACTTGGGGCGACCGAAATTTGGTCCAGTTCAATGCAGCAAAGACCCAAGCAGCAACGTTTACTAAGAGGGCCAATACAGCGGGCCCTGACATCATTATGGCAGGATCGACCATTCCTTCATCCTCGTCAATCGGGCTGCTGGGTGTCTCGGTCAACAGCAATATGTCATGGCATGACCATGTTGCTAACATCGCAAAATCAGCCTCCCAGAAGCTTGGTGCGCTATTTCGCAACAAGAAACTCTATACACCGCAGCAGTTGCTCTTGCTGTACAAAGCGCAAATAAGACCGTGCTTAGAATATTGCTCACATATCTGGGGTGCCGCACCAAAGCATACCCTAAAGCTGCTGGATTCCATTCAGAAGAGGGCTGTGCGTCTCGTCGGCGATCCGGAGTTGACCCGGAATCTGGATAGTCTGGAACATCGCAGACATGTGGCCGAGATGTCTCTGTTTTACAGATACTTTCACGGCAGATGTTCCCAGGATTTGGCCCGCATAATCCCGCCCCTGGCAACTCCTGTCAGGCAGTCCCGACAGACGGCAGGAGCGCACCAGTTCGTCGTACAACTAGAAACACCTAGAACATCGCTTTACCAGAACTCCTTTGTCTGGCGCACTGCGTCACTGTGGAACTCACTTCCAGGACATCTGTTTCCCACTAATTACAACCTACAAATATTCAAGAACCGTGTCAATCAACATCTTCGCACACACACCGCTCGTCGAGCGCCATAGGATCTACCTTTAGTGTGTGTGCCACTGCCATAAAAAAAAAAAAAAAAAAAAAGCAAAACAATTCACCAAAATAAACTGTACACTGCGCTGGCTCTTGATTCTCCCTCCCCGTTCTCGAGCGATACCTCTCGGATCTCCTCGAAAAAAACCTCGCAAAACCCCATTTTAATTTATGACTTGTTTTTTTTCCTTTCTTTACATATATGGGGTGTCCCAAAACCGAATGTATAAGGTCTAATGAAATAATATTTTAAATAGGCGGGTTACCTCACAAAAGTGCTTTTATTTTTAACCAATGTGTGTTTATTATTTTCCACACACTTTTAGCTGTGTTACACAAAAATTTTCATTAGTTGATGTTTTCGCTTTGCGTATTGCTTCCCTGTACATAATCGAACAGTCCCAAAGCAAATCCTTCATGATTGTACTGAAGACTGAGCTCACCAAAAAATTCAAATGTTCTCTTATTTCCCTCAGTTCCTTACCAAACCAGCACACACAACCCGTCCGAGCAGACCGCACAAGTCTCCTCTCAGGAAAAGATATCACGAACGTATGATTTTCATGAACCCATAGAATTTCATTCCATAAAATTGAAAGAGAACCCAGATCCCGCAAAGTGTAAGCACATGTATCTCATTCATCTATCTCTTCAAAATATCACAGTTCTTATCAGTCATGCAAGCTTTCAGCAGTAGAACTTTGTTCCTCATTAATATGCTTTACCTTTAAACTTCAGAGCTTTTGTGGCACCACAGTTTTGAATGGAGAAGGATTTTGTAGAATCACCTTCCCTTGGCGCTGAATCTTCGTAAAATGGTTAACCATTGGCTACGATTTAACATGATGATATTTTCCTCGACTACTATACAGTACAACTAAGTTGAAGGAACTTCGTTTAATATTAGTTCCTTTTTGTACTCATTTTCTCACAATTGCAATCCCCTTCTCAGCTAGAAATGATAGAACATTCTCCTTGAAAATCTCAGATCCCAGGCCTGATAATAACAAGAAAGACATCCTTCCAGCTACTGTGGACGCAGTTGTTTCTTTATTGAGGCGAGGCGATTTGTATTTTTGTTAATTATATTTATATTTCTTGTAAAAAAGATGTATGTATAAAGACGCTCAGTAAGAATACCTGTGTAATAATATCTCTATTACAGCTTTGAACTTTTTTAGGTCAGGAAGCGCAAGAAAGAGCTGATAGTCATTCCGAACACTCAAGGGCCATGCCACCCGTACTAGAAAAAGTTCACATCTATTTCGACAATTTTATTAATTCTGATATGGGAAAGCAATTATTAAACTATATTGGAGATCAGAAGACCTTTAGGGTAAGTGAAATCGATTAAAGTCACCTCTTTTATAGACAGCGTTTGTAGCCACGATGGAAAGTCATTTTAATCAAAGCTAAACTTAATCCGCTTAGCAATATATGCAATAACTGCATAATTTTCTCACAGTTTGAGCGGTAGTGATATTGGATAAAGATAATAATTGTAAAATTTGAAAAAACACTGCTTTAACTATGCCGCTTTGCTAAATACATTTTGTAAATTTTAGGTATTCCAAGATAAGGAAGGCAATTTTAGCTACAATAAATTTAAAGAATTGATTGAAAATCATTCTTTCCGAAGGCACTGGATACAACAAGTAACCAAAAAGCTGGTCGAATTTTTAAGACTCGTCTCAGACGAAAATACTCAAAAACAGTAAGTGTGTAATCCACTTCTTGAATGCCTTGCAAAACTTGAGCTTCAGGTGGAGGGAGGATACGTATACCCTTTTCCAGCCTTTTTTCCTATATCCATGAGGAAAGCGACGAAATATTCGTTCCACAATCTATTGCTTAAAGCTAAGCTCAAATATTCAGGCAAAAAACGAGGTCGATTAATTTATAAAGCAATTGGCGAATATTGGAAGACGTTTTCGATTAACCTCAGCTTCTTATTTCTTTATATATTTGACAATGTCTTTAAGGGATTGTTTATGGAATTTAAAAACGTCAAAAAAATATGTTCCAGGTATATCGACATGGGTATCACGTTTACCAATTCATTCCTGAAAAATTCTGGATTTCCAAAAAAGGCTCTGCTTGACACGAAGAATCCGGTAAAATCTATTTCCAATTTTGCAAAATTTGCTGCCAAGAAGTATTTGGATGCCGATGTGGACGTTAGAGAATACGTAGAACCCGCTGTGCTATATACACAAGTAAGTAATGTCCCTTAAATATAAGTGTTTCGATGGTTAGTTATTAATTTTAACTTCTATTTAAGGACTTACTGAAAATGGCGAAGGAATCTATCGCACCAGGATCGCAACCCAAAGAGCTTACGGACCAACTGACAGACACCATAAACATGGAAATTATTGAGCCGGTCACGAGGGTAAACAGAGCCTATAGGTTTGCCAAATCGCAACCAAATTGTGACAGGTTAGTTTAGTAAGATATTTTTCTCGTGAAGTTCATTTCGGCCAAAGGCCAATTGTAGATATACAACCTAGTATCCCTTTTGTCCATTGCTGGATTTAATATTAATAATTTCACCCATATTGAAATATTTCAGGTACATATTCTGCTTTATCAACGAAGACGCGTCACCCAATGACCCAGGAAGTTTGCCAAGGCTTCGGAAAGGTCTCTATAAAGGTTACAGTCTGATAGCCGCGTGGTTCCTCAGTTCTCACACAGGCACCTCGTATTGGGATCTCTATGCTGCCGTAACCGAAAATAAGAATTGCCAAGTGAGTACCATTAAACTAAACAATGTTTATTATGATATACACAAGATCATAGATCCTGGTATTCTATTTTTACAAAATCATTGTAGATGTCTTTGTCTAAATGTGTATTTGAAAGGGCAATGGCTC
>MU186818.1:31992-43552 GCA_016904865.1 Pissodes strobi
AAATGAAAGTTTGTATACGTAATTTACAAGTCAAATAGGTAGTACTAGCGCACGTATATCTGAAATGCCATACTTCCCTCTCATTATATTGTTTCAATGGCGACAATTGTGAATTTCGCATGAATTATTTAAAAACACAACGTCAGCTGTCTCTCCCTCAAACTTAAACTAAGGAATGAATCTAAATGAAAGTTTGCATACGTAATTTATAAGCTAAATAGGTAGTAC
Source organism: Pissodes strobi (assembly GCA_016904865.1). Taxonomy (NCBI): domain Eukaryota; kingdom Metazoa; phylum Arthropoda; class Insecta; order Coleoptera; family Curculionidae; genus Pissodes; species Pissodes strobi. The sequence continues at coordinate 32,221 of MU186818.1, forward strand.
TAACGCACGTATATCTGAAATAACAAACTTCCCTCTCAGTATATTGTTCCAATGGCGACTATTGTGAATTTTGCATGAATTATTTAAAAACACAACATCAGCTGTCTCTCCCTCAGACTGAAACTAAGGAATGAATCTAAATGAAAGTTTGCATGCGTAATTTACAAGTCAAATATCGGCAATTTACTAGTAAGGCAGTTGGGAAAACAATAAGCTCACTGCAATTGTGTGATTGGTCGGGGTTGGAGTATCTTGGAGTAATCCTAATGAAAGTCTGGACTATTTTCTGAATATTCTTAATTCTACACTGGATAACTACTTACCTTTGAAAACCAAAACAATTCAAGTTAAAAATAAGTCAAAAACATATTTCACTAAAGAGTTAAAAGATCTGAGGAATAACGTAACATTTTTGGTACGGTTTGCTTAACAAAACAATCTTGATCTCTCTGAAACAATAAAAACTGCTCGACAACTATACAAATATAAACTGAATGGACATAAAAGGATCAACCTTCAAAACAAAATCATAACTTCTAAAAATAAACAAAAAGAAATGTGGCAATACTTTAATGATCACAAAAAAAATAAAAATATTTCAAAAATAGGAATAAATCCCAATGATTTAAGAACCTAAAAATATTAACTGTCTCAGCAATTTATATCCAACAAGCACTCCAATATGCCAAAGAAAACTTTGTAAACTTCCAAACCCATCAATCGGTTCACTCCCATGATACGAGAAACAAAAAGCAACTAATACATAGATTGTCTTTCACCCATAACAACTTTAAAATGTTGTCAATAAGACTTTTTAATTGTCTTCTGGAAGAAATAAAAGTCTTACCATCTAACAAATTTAAATTTTCAATTAAATAAAATACTTCACCATATAAGCCCATATGAGATCCGAGAGTTCTTGGAGTTTGACTGAGGTACAGTGACGGTGGACGATCACTTTTTGGCCCGGCTTAGTGGGACTGAGAATCGGAGGACTTGATTATGTGTTAAGTTTCAGTTTTTAATTTTTTAATTGTTAGGGTCCTTTATTGTTAGTGTTAATTTATGCGGTTCTACTGTCAGATGAGTGTCCTACATGTTTTAGCATGCTTTTGCATTTTATTTTATTTTTTTAATGAGGATGCTTAAACTAGGTTGTATAATTGTGTGTCAGATATATTGTACAATTGTTGTTGTATTTTGCAAATAAAAGTTGATTGATTGATTGATTAATCTCGGCCACATGTCTGCGGTGTTCTAGGCTATACAGGCTATCCAGATTCTGGGTCAACTTCTGGGTCTTCGCCGACAAGACGCACAGCTCTCTTCTGAATGAAATCCTGCAGCTTTAGGGTGTGCTTGGTGCGGCACCACAGATGTATCAGCAATATTCTAAGCAAGGTTTATTTGCGCTTTATAGAGCAAGAGCAGCTGCCGAGGTGTATACAGTTTTTTTTGCGAAATAGTGCACCAAGCTTCTGGGAGACTGATTTTGCGATGTTAACAACGTGGTCATGCCAGGACATATTGCTGTTGACCGAGACACCCAGCAATCCGATCGACTAGGATGAAGGAATGGTCGATCATGCCATACAAATGCAAATACAAATAGCTTTATTGATGTCAAGATACAAAATAGTATTTACACAGGTCCAAAAATAAAAGGCACCCAAATATACATTAACATACTTTAAAATTAAATATTCATAAGGATTACAATCTAAAATACTAACACATACATAATAAAATGGTCAACACTGAACAGAGATTAAAAATCGGAACCATTAAAATCTATACTTTAAGAATTCGTCAGAACTATAATAATCCAATAAAATCTGCTTGACTGCAGTCTTGAAAGCATTAAGGGGTAATGACTTTAAACTACTAGACAGTACATCATAAAATTTGATTGCGAGGTAACCCGGGCCATTCTGACACCTTCTTAAACGACAATATGCAGGAGCAAGCATATTCTTCTGTCGCGTGATGTGGGCTTCACGGTGCACCCTATACATATCCGCATTCTTCTTGACATGCATAAAATTCTCCAGAATATATAGGAATGGAAACGTCCGGATAGCAAGATCCCCTAGGACTGCCTACAGTCATCCCTAAAGCCCATCAACCTCCCCAAAATCCGAACTGTCTTTCTCTGAATCCCAAACACTCTACCAGACTGTGCAGCATGACCCCAAGCCAGTACTGCATATGTCATCACAGAGTGAATGGTATGCTGTTCGCAGAGTATCAGCAGAAACGCATTCAGCAAGGCTGCGCAGTGCAAATAAAGCACTCCTAAGTCTTCCACAAACCTTATCAATATGACAGTCCCACTTAAGAGATGAGTCAAGATGCACCCCCAAAAATTTTACTTAGGTTATGTTTTTCATTTCTTGTTCCTGTATCTCTCAGTGCAAATAATATCAACTTTGTCTTTTCCTCATTGAAAAACAACCCGCTCGCATCAAACGAGTCTCCCGCAGCTGATTCTGCAGATCTCAAGTCCACTATAGCCTCATCCCTAGAGCCCGCACAAGGAGATGGTTGTGTCATCCACAAAGAAGGTGTAGTTCTCCCTGAAGTTGCTGGAGGGAATATCATTGATGAATATAAAAAAAAAGATTTGACCCCAGAATCGAGCTGTGTGGGGAACACCTATATGTGCAGACGACACTGTCCCCACCCTGACAGTTTGAACTCTATTAGACAAGTATGAACGAATAAGTTCTATTAAATCCACAGTATTCAAGCTTACATATCAATAGGTTGTGATCCACACAATCAATCGCCTTATTCAGGTCACACAGCAACACTGCACTGTACTGTAGGGTCTCAAAAGAATACAAAATTCTTGAAATTAAATCCAATATGGCTAATACAGTGTTCCTGCCCCCCACGAAATCCGTACTGGCTCTCAGAAAAGCACCTATGCCTCTTAAAAAAATCCACCATCCGCAGAGCCGTTGACTTTTCAATGACCTTAGAAAGAATTGGCAGAAGAGAAATTGGTCTATAATTAAAAGCACAGCTTTTATCACCATGTTTGAAAACTGGAACAACCACAGTTCTCTTCAGAATGTCAGGGAAAATACTCTCCTGAAGACAAATGTTAATTAATTTGGCAAGCGGAATAATGATTAAGTTTTTTATTGTTTTTAAAAGTTTCACGCTCAGACCAATGACATCCGTGCTGGGTTTAATTTTCACGTGTTGAATTATATCTCTGACATCATTGTATGAGACCTCAAGGAAACCAAAATCTGCATCAGGTAATTTCATGTTATTAAAGTTCTTAAACGGATTGTGATTATTTTTAGGAATATGTGAGATCAAGTTGCCAGCAATTTACTGAAATATTGATTAAAATCGTCAGGCGAGATACCCGAGTTTATATCCTTTTCAACAATCTTATTGATAATGTCCCACATGGCTTTTTGGGGATTTTTTTGCTCAACCAATGACTTTGTCATTTGTTTGGACCTTGACGCTTGGATAGCATTCCTATAAGTTTTCCTGGAAGATTTATAGCTTTGAATATCAGCAGGTCATTTGTACTGCCGGCTTATTTCACCCAGGAGCCTCAAATGATCGCGCATACCTCTCAAATTCTCAGTGAATCAAGAAGTGTTCCCTGGTTGGTTTGATCTAGAAAAATACGTTTTTTGAGGAATTTTCAAATAAGATATTTCTAAAACGTGCATGTTAGTGAACTTCTGGTTAACATACCAAAACATGTATGTCATTTATGAAATCGAAATAGGCTTCCTCTATGAGATTGTAAGATCTCAATAGACCCACCTGTGTAATAGGTACACATATCATGGTCTCCTCTACAGAAAGAGGTCTCCCAGTAGATGCCCTGAATGTCAGCAGCTGTGATCTGTGATCAGAGAGATACAGCTCGATGTTTTGAGCAGACAGGTCATGCGTAGAAAAATTGACAAATGCATGGTCTAGACATGAATCTAGTCTCTCAACAAATCACAAAGTAGGACTGCCTCCCTCTGTACTGTGCCAGAATGCACATTGAAGTCCCCAGTTATAATTATTTTGTTATACTTGCATATTTTTAATAGAAATAATATCTGTCAAGAATGTGTCAAAGTGGCCGGACGGGGACCTGTAAACTACCACAAAACACATAAATCAAAGCACTACATATAAACACTACAAATCTCTATACATTTCTGTATATTCAGACATAAAACACTTTCAATGGACAAACAGTTTAAAACATTTTGTGTAAATATTGCTACGCCCGCGCCACCACATAAATGGTTTTTCCTTGAGAAATTTCCAACACATTTATAATCTGTCAGACCTGTATTCTTCATCTCGTCTCGTCTCGCCATAATGGTGTCCCGCCGTATTGGCCCTCTTGGTAAACGTGGCCGCTTGATTCTTTGCTGCATTCAACTGAACCAAATTTATGTCTCCTCAAGTCTGAACTTCCTCCACGTCTTGATTATTGCTAGTCTGCGCTGATAAGTCTCAGTTGCTGATAGGGGTTCTTCTGATCTAAATTGGGAGACCAGGGTACTGTCATCTGCAAAACTGTAAACAGTATTATTCGCAGCTCATTAATATAAATGAGGAACAGAGTTGGTAAAAGCATTGGGCCCTGAGGTACGCCCGCGTTAATGGTAAATGTTTCTGAGATGTGTCCATCAACTGCAACGTGCTGAGCAAGCCAGCTGCAGAGAGAGGCTGACAGTCCGAAAGACGGCAGTTTGTTGAGCAATCCGTCATACCAAACTCTGTCGAATGGCTTCGAAATATCCAACGCAATCGCTCGAGACTCTCCGTAGTTCTCAATTGCCCTACTCCATATATGAGAGGCCAATATATCTTCTGTCGATCTCTCTTTGTGAAAGCCTCATTGAGTATCGCTGATTATTCTGTTGCTCTTGAGGTACTTGAGTAGTTGCTGATTGACTACACGTTCCATGACTTTGGAGATTATGGGAAGCAAGGCAATTGGGTGATAGTTTGAGAGCGTGGTTTTCTTGCCTTTTTTTGGAGCATGTTGCACTCGAGCGACTTTCCAAAAAGATGGGTAAATCCCTTTTTCGTAATACAGAGTTTGGCATGACGGATCACTGTGGAACTAACTCCCAGGACATCTGTTTCCTCCTAATTATAACCTACAACTATTCAGGAACCTAAGCACACACACCGCTCGTTGAGCGCCATAGGATCGCTCTTTAGTGTGAGTGTGCCACTCAAAAAGTCGGATAGGATGATAATTTCCCAGATACCATTTATGGTTTCTCTATACTCTCTATGGTAGTCTATTCAAATTCCAACTGTATAAAATTCTGATTTGGTAAAATAGCGACTGTATGTATAGGTAAAAATAAATTAGACATTTTACAGCACTTTATTTCCAAAATTTTTGACAAAACTTCTTAATATAATTATTGCAGTTGTAGACTTAACTATTCTTGTAGCTACAAAGCCCATGACACTTGAGACAGCTGTAGAGAATGCTGTTGAACAAAATGTATTCCGTTCTACTTGAGTTTGCGTCCTTTACTAGCTTTGTCTTTTACTTGTTTATATGTAACTAATAACGAAATAGTTAGTATTTTGCCCTGAAAGGGAGCAGAAGCCAAAAAGTGGGCACTTGAAATAAAAGCAAGAAATTACTATAATGGTAAGACGAGATGAAAACTAGGGAGCCATGAGAGTGGTGGCGCTAGGTATGTACTATGTAGACTACAGATGTTCAAAGAGTTTGCATACATTTTACGGCCAGTTCCTTGCACTTAAAGCTTCGTCCATCTCGGTCTCTAGGTTCCAGCCATCTCTCATTTCTCAACATGGCCTTCGGTCACCAACTCTTAATATGTTCAACATACCATAAAAAAAATTAAATAAATATTTATGAAACCCTATTGGTAAATCAAACCAGTGCCCTTGGTATTTTCTTCCGTCCATTTGTCAAATCTTTCAATCATCTCAGGTGTCATGACTTCTTTGTACCCGCCGACTTTGCCTTGCCTCATAAACGAACTATGTTTATCTGGTTTGTATATATTCGACATTTTGACCAGCCAGTCGTAGTTTACCGCAGGATTCTTCTTCATGCTTTCGAAACTCAGGTGGTCGGCTAGTTTATAAACCTCGTCCTCGGTAAGGTCTTTTTCCAGAAATTCGGCCGTCCTTCGTATTGCAGCAGGCAGATCACGTTTCAATTCCTCGTATTTCAGGAAAAGAACGTTGGAATCGTTCCGTCTTTCCCAGAATGGTAGAACGTGGTTCCAAAATGGAGCGAAATTACCTAAAAATTAGAAAAAAAAACGTTATGTAGTAATATGTAATATCTGAACATAAACTCATGAATGGCAAAGCGAGAAGATCTAGAACGATAGCTTTCAGTGGTTCTAGACATATTTTTAAGCGTTGTCCAAAAGGACTGGGACAAGTGAATTCAAAATTTTAAAATTAGCTAGATACCATACATGTAGATTTAGAACCAAACAAACACTGAGCAACGGTACCCTACAGTACCAGGGAACGTCGACGTATATCAGGTAATTAAATGTACTCTTGGAGTTGAACGACCTTAACAAGTAACTACAACATTCCATCACGATAAAGGAACTACTGTAGCATTCTTGGATAGTAGACAATAAGTCTCAACTATATGAAAAATGAATGCCAAGGAAATGAAAAGAAGAGAAGCCAGTAGCTATGTTTCTCAAATAGATCAAAGCCAATGTTAATGCTATGTGGACGCCACCCATCAGGGGCCTTGAGGTCTAATAGCCTGACGAGGGAATATTAAAGTTCGGGGGACTCCAGCTGCTTATTGCCCCGAGCTTTTAATGAAGAGAAACGACATACTGCCCACCATCAGATCAAGTAAACCCTCAGATTTTAGGTGCCCAATAGGCATGCGTGGTTAGTGTAAGGTCGCACACATACGGCTCCAAAACAGATGGTACTGAAGCAGGCTTTATGGAGATACCACAGGAACGAGACAAGCTTTCGCCTTTGGGACTTATGCAACCGTGCTCCAAGCAGAAATGTATGCGATCCTCAAAAGTGGTACAAGGATCTGGCAAGAGCCTTCAAAGGGAACGACATTTACATTTGCTCTTCGAACAGCAGAGCTGCTCTCTCGGACCTTGAGTTTGATATAGCTCATTTTGCATTGGTGTATGAGTGTAGAGATGTCTCGAGGGCCTTGACTTGTAATAGAGTGACCCTTGTATGGTGTCTGGAACACTCGAATGTGTCAGGCTACAACAAGGAGGCCGATTGTTTGGGACGACAAGCTTCCATAGTGGGACCTGGGTGTATCCTATAGTATGGCCGCTATCATCCGAAAGAACACAATGAATGTGCGGGCTAGCAATCTATAACGAAGCAGACTAGGCTTCAGGACATCAGGTTTGTGACAGGGCTCCTGCTGCGGATTATAGAATGCAGTATGCATTGCTTGGAAGACGAGAAATTGTCCACTCATGTTCTGGCCGACTGTCCAGCGTTAGCTAAGGTAAGAGAGCTGCGTGGTAAATGCTGAGGACACAAGAAATATTGCGCTCAAGAAACTTTGCACTTATGCTAGGGATGACGGGTTAAATTGGTATGTGAGTGGGTGCACAATGGGTCCAGGCAGGTGGCCTATATGCAAGAGATGTCCCGCCCGCATTGGAAAATTCATATATTCATGGGGAAAGGAACCAGCAAGGCACACCTCAGGTTATCGCTTATAGTTCTACTAGACATGCTTCTGACCAAACCGACCGAGCCAGACCCTCACCATGCCCTGGGAAGGACTTAGCCCAACTTGCAGCATTGCAAAGCCAAAAATGGTATAAAATTTTTGTTGCATTTTTATTCCAGTAAATTGATCTCTTCTAGGTGCTTTCGAAATGGTCGATTTATCAAGTCGAAAGCTTTTCTGAGTTCTTCCAAAATTCATTCAATAATATCTGTCATTTTATTAATTGGCCAATCGGCAAAAAAAGCACGATCTTAGTGAGTAATAAAAACGACCATTCAAGAAATATTTATGTTAATCAGGAAAGGGTGGCGAACCCTGTGTAATCTGGATGATTATATTTTCTTTTTGTCTCTTTCATCACCCTTTGAATACAATGTCATGATGTTAAATTTTACGAGATGACGTGACATAACTGTAGGTACACAAATGAAATTCTGCAAAATGTTATGACTATAATTATTTCCTATCTTATCTTAGCTAGTAATAAAAAGATTCATGAGTAATATAACAAGAAAGCCATTGTACAGAATTTTCCTTGTTAGAGATTTTATTACCAGAGATAAACACTTAAAAGTTGTAATACCTGCAAAAGTAGATTTTTTGCGGAAATCCCGGTAGGATATCTGACCCTTTTTTGAATAACCACTATAAAATTGATAGATCTATATTTTTAAAGAGTAGGGTACCAATATTTGTACTTAATGTTATGACAGGTGTTGAGTAATTTGATTTCCTAGCCGTGTTCTAAAAGTGTTGAAAGTGTAACCATCCTGAACTAATCTACCTGAAATATCTATACTTACATTTTCCTGCTAAAAATAGATTACAAAATTCTTCTAAAGTACCATCAAACTCCTTTATCAATCTCGAGAAATGATAGTACGATACGCAGGTGTCCTTAGGGTTTCTAGAAATATAAATAATCTAAAAACCAAAATAAACTTTTGTTAAGAATGTAATAATTATCGCTTATACTGAGGAAGAAAGTGTGTATGCATTTTATCTCTCTAGGGTGTTTGTAAAATTCATGGGTGATAATGAACGAATAAAATCGAGTGACATCTCAGATCGAGGAATGAATTTTCATGACTTATTCAATTTTTTTCTCAGCGAGGAAAGGAAAATATATATTATAAGTGGACTATAATAAAGCCATGGAAAATAATAATTCTCTATATAAAGCAGTGAAGTGAGAACAATGGGGAACAATAGAGATACATTATCTATATGGTGGGTGTAATGGTCCTTGAGGTAGGCTTCCACGAGGGGCTAAAACTTACGAAGGAGGATCGGATAAAGATAAGGATGGGATCCTGGATTGGACTAGTCTGGTTCACAAAATGAGAACACTGTCTGGAGCTGATGCGTACTGTGAGACCCTGGAGCGGGAATATTTTGCACCCTCCTGGGCGAGCAGGAAAATTTTGCGATAATGATGGGGGTTTGGAAGTCGTTAAGGCTCAATGCCGGTGGCAGGAGGATTATCGTTTGTTCTGACATCAAGGCCGCACTCGTGGCGCTGAAGTCGATTCGCACGCACTCCCTGCTGATAAGGGAGTGTAGGAGTGTAGAAGCTGGCTGATTGAACTTGCAAAGCATAAAAAGGTTACGCTGGTATGGGTACCTAGATACTCGGATGTACCGGGAAAGGAGTATCTACTTAGGGCCTGATCCCTGTGTGGGTTAGTTTGGGTTAGCGTTAGGGAGCTTTGGAGGCCTGGACGGAGGGTCGGGCCGAAAAGGTACGGCGGACGGCTCCGGAGATGAGACAGACGAGGCTAATGATTCATGATCCTGCGAAGAGTCTCACCAGGGGATTGTTGAGCCTACCTAGGAAGGAGTGCAAGGCCCTGGTATGATTCTACATAGGGCATTGCAGGCTTAGACGGCACGTGATTCTGTTGAGAATTACAGAGGAGGGCGGGTGTAGATAGTGCATGGAGGATGATGAGACCCCATACCATCTACTTACGGAATGCCCCGCCTTTGCGTGGGCAAGACTCAGAGTCAGTGCGGCGTATTAGTCTGATAAGTGCAAGGACCGCCAGGGGCCACCCACCTCTTCTGATACTGATACTTGTGGGTATAACGTCATTGTCAGGGATTTTGGTATCGAGGAATCTATTGTTTCTGATTCGAGGTAGCCAATTACACTGTCAAATAATATTTTTAAATCCCCCGATGAGAATGAGGCTTTAGAGATAATACAATTATTTTATTGCCGATGACTCTTCTTCTTACCTTCGGTTTCTTAATTTCCTTTTGGATTTCTTTCGGAAGCAAGTTCCACGGCAGATGTGTTTTTAAGCAAGCTGGGCTCTTCTGATTTTTCACATATTTTAGAGAATCGGTAATCGCTTTCGGTATGAACGGCCAGAACAATTTCAAACATGGATACCTAACCAGGGCGGTGGCTCTAAAAAAATTAATATGTATTAACAGATTTTAATTCCGTAACTAGTTGGGGAACGAATCTCTAATAGAATGCTAGTCTTTTCCTTTGTGTCTTAGATAATTGCTAGTCCAAATAAAAGCAATTCCAACAAATGTCAACATCATATAGGTGTATGCACCCACAAGTGCACATGAAGAAGAAGATATAAATAATTTTTACATAGAATTAACCACCCTCATCAGAAAAATCTCTAAAACTACTTATAATGATGGGTGATTTTAATGCAAAAGTGGGAAGAGGAAGATCAAGAAACCATATTGGAGCCCATGAGCTTGGAGTAAGAAATGCGTGTGGAGAAAAGCTCTGTACTTTTGCAGGAGAAAACGATTTGGTTATAATGAACATATTTTTCGAGATTCCTCCGCGCAGATTATATACCAAAAAATGTACAATATTACGAGATCAAATCGACCTACATAATGGTTAATCAAAGACATAGAAACAGCTGTAAAATGGTCAAAACTTATCCGGGAGCGGACATAGACTCTGATCACAATTTATTGGTAGCAGAATTTAGGGTACAAGGGAAGAAACTGAAAGTAAAACAAAGCACAACCACTTATGATAGAAGAAAGATCAATGAGCCAGAAGTAAGAACTCAGGCCATGAACCTAATAAATAACGCCTTACTGGATGTAAAAAAGAGCTTAGAAGTCGAGGAAAAATAGAGAAAATAGTCAAAGTCACAAAAACAGTAAAGAAAGAGATACTAATAGCAAATATAGACAAGAGGAAAGCCTAAATGAATGAAGAGATACTGAAATTAATGGAAGAAAGAAGGAAGACCAAAATAAATAATGACATGAACAGATATAGATTCATCAACAACCAGATTAGGAGAAAAATCAGAGAAGCAAAAGAACAAGAACTCAAAGACAAGTGCAAATAGATTGAAATAGCACAATCAAAACACGACACATTTGGTGTATATAAGAAGATCAAGGAAATAACAGGAAAATTCAAGAAGAAATCAATAGGAATAATGGAAAATGAACAAGGCGAAATAATTGTAGACATCGAACAATGGAAGGATTACGTGAAAGAATTGTTCTCAGAGACAAGAACAGAACAACAAATAACAAATGACATAACAGGACTGGACATCCTTTTAGACGAAGTTGAGGCAGCAATACTGACCCTCA